>JXSR01S018301.1:17927-28193 GCA_000969725.1 Ophiothrix spiculata
TTTTGGCGGCCATTTTGTTTTTTGCAAATTTCAAGGTCAAGACATTGGAAATAATTTTGGTATCCACCATATTTGGATTTAGCATACCCAAATTGACTAAGAATGATGCAGCTACCACTTTTAACAAGATTTGCTCCTAACCATTTTTTCCAAGTCTCTTTGTAAGAATTTCACCTAGTCTATCTAGACTTACTGGCGATAAGATCTCTTCTAAGTGAGAGATAATCATCATTAAACCAAGGCGGTGGGTTGTTGGAAATTTTCATATTTTTGTACGGAGCATGTTTGTCACATATTGAGATCAAAAGCTTCTGGAAGATATCCCAAGCAATATTTGGGTTATCACAGACTTCCACAGTATGCCATGGTGCTTTGTCAAGATCGTCCAGGAAAGCACTCACACTAAAATTACGATACGATCTTGCCCTGATGTTTCTGGATTTACCCTTAGAAAGTTTAGATGCCTTTCGGGCAGCATATACTAGCTGATGGTCACTCTGAGAAAATGTAATTGCACCATTGTTTTTATACATTTCAGGACGATTAGTCCAAACATGGTCAATACAAGATTTAGACAACTGTGTAATTCTGGTAGGAACAGTTATTATTTGAGTGAGGTGGTGTTTGGCCATAGTGGAATTGATTTTTCTCCACTCCCATTCATGAGGTTTTAATGCATCACAATTGTAATCACCAATGCATAATATCTCATCGGGTGTATTTGATGAGACACTTATACTGTCAATTTCACTGATGACTTGGTCCAATTCATCAAAATACTCCAAGCATACTTTAGGCCCGTGGTTTCTTTATAGAGCAAGTACATCGCATTGATAAAATCATCGTGCTTTCCCCTGGTCGTTGGTAAATCTTTAATAGACGGTTATCGTGTTGGTCACCTACACGTGGCACTCATTGGTGTCGGCGAGACCAATTGACCGGATGAAGTGGGTTAATGTTTCCAACATGGCAATACATTCTCATTTTAGGGCGAGTTTGATAGTTGCGTTTAAGGGTACGAGGAATCCATATGCTCAGGAAAATGTGAATCCTAACTATTTTTCAATCATATGAAAAGATAAATAGTTTCCACTGCCTTTGCGGGGACTCGAACCATGGATTATGACAGGGGTTAGTCATGCATTACAAAGCGAGAGATCTACCGCTGAGCTATCAAGGCAGCGTTGAGATCGTGAACTAAAATCTAAAACATAAACATTAGAATGCCGTATTTTTCTTTTGTTTACATAAAAATTGCAATTTTTGCCTCATTGGAATGCTCAATTTTGTAAGTAAATTATGCGAATGCGTATATCAGACAAAAAGTAGATAATGTAGATACTTAAAACAGGCAATTCACAGCCCAAACAGGGCAAACTCAGAGTCGTAATTTACGTCCGAATTTTCGGGCAAAACAACCCGGGTGTTTTACATTATCATCCAAAATCAATTTATAAATTATTGTTTGTAATTCAATAAGAAGTATCAAGCCTACAATCTGTCAACATTTGAAACCAGTCGAATTGTTCGAACATTATGAAATTATGAGAGTTTAATAGTTGCGGCGAAAAAGGGTCAACTTTTTCGAAGTAGTCTTTAGGTGTCATTTTGAACTTGATAATGGACGTGAAATCACTAGTAAAGTTCTATGTATAAACTAGGGACTCTATTAGATATGTTCGCTAAAAATTGTAATATTCTGATAGGTATAAGTAGACAAAAACTTGCAGTAAACATGATATTCAGCCGGGCGAGACGTTTCTAGGGACTGTAGCCTTAATGTCTTTTTATAGTATGATTCCTACCCGATGATAAAACATAATTGTTTTTGAATTTCCGAGAAAAATACATTTATATTGATAACTTTTTCTACCTCCACGTTTTCAAATTGAATCGGAGATTTGAATCAGGAATAATCAACTTTAGCACAAGATCAAATGACGGCTAAAGTATCTTTTTTCTTACCGAAAGGATACTTCCCGTAAAACCTTGAATACTTTATAAACGTTGTAGACCTAGAAAAGGCCAAATGCCATCGGAATATTATACATGGGTGTTGTCTTCCTGGTCAATGAACTCAATATCAATATCACAATCACTAATTAGTACACGTCATGATAGTTTAAATCAATCCTACCACAGATATAAACACGCAACTATTAAAAGTAACTCCTAGGATGATGCAAGTCACCATCCCGTCATATAATTATATAGATGATACAATAAAAATAAAATAAAATTTAGCTAACTAAATTAAGTTTTAGATCAGCACTCTTTTAGATAATGTATGGTTTAGGTTATTTTTTAAGTACTTTTGGTTTACCCTTAAAACGAATAGTTAAGACTGCTTCAGATTATTGGGACGATAAACGTACGATGTGTTTTTGATAGTTTGCTATCGACATTTTTCTTAATGAAGCAAACGTAGTAGAAATATTGATTTACAATCGAATCAACATTTTTCTCGGATTTGGAAACAAGCTGCACAATCAAACTGAAAAGCAGTGTTATACAAAATTCTCAGACCCTTGAACATTGCCCGAAACATTCAGTTTATGAATAACAGTTCATTTTTTTTTTATTATATCGATAAGCAAAAACGTATTTGAAGACAAAAAAGTAAACTTCAAAATAGTATTCGTATTACTTGGACCACTTGTAAAGAGTATTACAAATTCATAACTTATTGGCTTTACAGCAAAAATTGCATGAAACCTTTTCCCGATCTCCGATATCTTTTGTAAGGGTTGTGTTGACAGCCTATACAAAGATATTGCAGACAAATCTGTTACATAATAGTCACTTAACTGCATTACCATTTTAAAAAGTAATTTTAAAACCAATTCTAAAAAGGATATTTGAGGATCGAATGTAACGTATTTGGTTGAGTCATTTTACTTCACAATTTCCCTTTCTCTGCTAGAACTGCAAATACTTACTCGTTCTTGACAATTTATCAGGATATTGCACAGTGATTTGTTAAACATTATTTAACCTAAAATATTATGTATGTTCGGATTTCCATTTCTAGCCAGCACTTTTTGCACATGTGTATCGACATTGAACCTCTTAGGGTGAGGATCCTGTTTTATTCGTAGAATTAATGTTATTTATCCATTTTACACTAACGTATACACTTAATTTCGCTCAATGTCAATGTGACTCCTCATGAGAGTCATGCTGCTGGACACCCTTATATGGTTCACTTGACTCCCTTTTGGCTTTCAGTGATGAAGCATAGTAAAATTTGGTACTGAATTTTCATGAAAATAGCAAGTTTTTTTAAATCTGTTTAACAAAAAGGACCAAGCATCCCAGTTATTTTATTCTATTTATGTTTTACCAAAGGTATGAAGATTCAAATCCTTGCCAAGACTTTTTTTGAAAAACACTACCATGGCTGCTGTGGCATTTGAAAAGTGTAGTAAAATAAGCTTAGATAAAAATAGTAAAAAAAAGGGATTTTTCAAGTGTAGGATTGGGCATAAAAAGAAGTGCTGTTGGAAATGGCAACACCTGTCATGTAGAGTTGAACAATGCTACTTTATAGTGAAATCAATATTAATATGAATTTTTGTAACATGAGTATGTGTCAGTACTACAAACTTACCTTATTTTTTTTCTTTAAAATACCGTAAAATAGTACATTTTTCCCCTTAGCATTTTGAATTGCGTTGCCATGGCAACAAGGACACGAGGGATTATAATTTTTGCAGCACAAACTTTCTGGCCCAAGCCCTATACCCTGCCAAAGTTTCAATAAAATTGGATGAACTTCATTTTTTGACTTTGTCCGCACCTTGCTAAATATTTATGGACCCCTACTCTTAATAAGGAACTAAACAACATTGAAGTACAAACCAAATGTTTAGTTAGATATTTGGTGTACCAAGGACAGACATATATTGTATTGCACCATTCGCCTCATTACATACAATATTTGATGTGTTGATGTGTATAAATTGGTCTTGACAGTTATTTGTATCCACGTCCTTGGTAAGCACTCTAATTGAATATATATTATCAATTGCAGCTGATTGCACAGTTTAATTTTGCCATCATCATGATCATAGCTGTAAAAACTTAAACAGAATTCTGAAGAAGACATGACATTGCATATGTATTCACTTTATCATAGTTTTATTGATAAAAGAAGGTCAACAAGTTTTGTACGTATATGTGCATGCCCGACTTTGATTAAGAAACCAACCCATCAGTACACCAATACAGAAAAGCACCCAATTGTGCCCAAATTGGTCGCCTTATAAGCAAAATTCCCCCAAAACTGCACTCAATTTTTAAAAATGGACGCGTTCATTTGCTACAAAAACCACCCCATCGATATTCCAAAATCTACGAAAAACACCCCAAAAGGCAGGCAAATATTATAACACGGCCATAAGAGCTCTATCTCCAAGGTTTTCACATTCCCGAAAATGTAGAAAATTCAAAATGTAACAATATTGTTTTATTCTGTGTTGCTACACAACCCTTCAATATTTATAGTTTCAGCCATTCAGTCTGTAAAAATAGATGCTAAACTAAAAAGTAAAACCTGCAGAAGAGAATAGATTTGGTATAAAGTATTAGCATATTGGCATTATTTCCCCTGATCTTAAAAACTAACTTTACTTTAAACATGTAAACATTTATTTCCTCTTACTGTGCCTGTCTATTATTAGCTCTCTTGTTCAAGTAAAAATATTCAGTTTTATTACAATATCGCATTGTGTGATCTTGTAAAAGACGAGAGATATCTTTGCCTTTCCACTTTTGAAATTCTGACTTAAACAATCTGTCTGGTTAGGTTTAGCTCCAAAAAGTAATAAGTTTCGTTCTAAAGAAATAATAAAAGAACGACATTTTATATTTATCTGATAGTCATATAATAATAAATAAAATCCGCAATTTTAAAGAATAGTATTGGAAACAATACCATTTAACGTAATCATTAACATATGAAATAGAATAATTTGAAGATCAAACTAATCAATAGACGCTCTCGAAGATTCGATATTAAAAATATCAAATTACGATATCTTTTTTCATTCCGTTATCTATTTATAATATTGGACTCGTTTTAACTAGGGGCCAATTCTATGCGACACCAATGACCTAATAAATGCCGTAAATAGTTTCAAATACAGTGATTGTAGACCGAAATAACCATAATAATGAACTAAACTAGCTGAACGTGGTGCGGTAATAGAAGTAATCTAGCAATTCTAAAATGATCTCTTTCAGCGATAATAGCCAGTCGAAGGATGATGATGATGAATAGCCAGTCAAAGGAAATAGGTTTTACTCGTCAGGAATTAGGTATTTACTCTGTGGACATCTTGAACTTGCGTGCTGCCTTGATTTGATAATCAAATATATCCCGCATGTACACATTTATACGTATTTAAAAGCCGCTTCAAGTACCTTATCTTAGATATGGTCCAAATAAATAAGATAATTCCCTTGAAACATTGACAAGAATCCATCTATAAAATGTGTGGTCTTTCTTAAACACAAAATATGTTTCATTCGGATTGATTAACAAGAGCATTATCTGTTTGTTAAAAGAGAAAACCAAATTTTACTTTGATTTATGGCAAAATGTTGTAATCTTAGAGATATTGTTTAACAGTTTATGTTTAAATTTTAAATAACGATATCAGTCAATATTATGATTTTATATAGCATAATAGTAACGTTAACAGTGAATGACCTTCAGTAGAGCTGCATCATGTGTTATCTTATGAATCATTTATCCTTTTCTAGTGATGTAGA
The DNA here is from genome assembly GCA_000969725.1 of Ophiothrix spiculata. Taxonomy (NCBI): domain Eukaryota; kingdom Metazoa; phylum Echinodermata; class Ophiuroidea; order Amphilepidida; family Ophiotrichidae; genus Ophiothrix; species Ophiothrix spiculata. The sequence continues at coordinate 23,703 of JXSR01S018301.1, forward strand.
TGCCATAAGCAACACATAGTATTCAACTTATAGCTTGTATACGATGTCTACAGTAATTGTCTAATAACCACTGGAGACCGACCAGTGACCGACCGGGCATCGCAAAAGCTCGCAAGCATTCACCGTTGTCATACCGATGTTATACCGGCTTTGCGGCGTTGCGGCTTCTTTCGGATTACCAGACACCGGTCGGTGACCGGTAGTTATGTGACTAGGGTGTCAGTAGAGCTGCATCATGTGCTATCCTATGAATCATTAAATTCAAGTGATGTAGATGCCATAAGCAACATAAAGTATTCAAACTTAAAGGTGACTCTTTGAATATCTCTTCATGCTACTTATTACGCCAGTCTGTCGAAATGTTTCAATGTTGAAATCATTTCCTGAATCATAGAGTACTTCACATTGTACTGTTCAGATTTGATTTAAGAGAATATGTTTTTCGGTGCTGTGACATATCTAGAAATCTGTTTACCATTTGTAGGTATGTGATTGTCATGTGCTTAGAGAATAGGAACAGTGCCGTATTCAAAAGATGCATTACAAAAGAAAAACACTCACATCAAACATTGCTCGTTGGTGAATTGCAGAACATTTTCTGAAAGTAAATTGATTGACATATCGAAAAGAACATTAAAAAAAGAGAGAGTATGGTGTATGATGTATCAAGTCAAAAAACAAAAACGGTCGATGGAGATATAAAATATTTGATAAATATAATACATCATAAAAGCTAGCATTATATCGTCATAATTCATGATATTTCACAATGGATTACTTTGTAGAAACAGCGTTCATCATAAATAGTCATGAAGCGCAACTTCTAAAGCCACACTGTAGTACTAGATTAATTGCCATGTTGAAAACATTAACCAACTTCATCCGGTCAATTATATATTGGTCTCGCCGACACAGATGAATTCCAGGTGAATTCCTAGATGACCATCACAAACTTTAGACTCAACATCACAATCAGCATAATTAAGATAATCCGCGTGAACTTGATCTACTTCGATCTACTTCCATAAAATATATGAACCATCATAACAATATTGATATAATTGTGATGATTGTGATCTGCTGTCACAAAATATCACAAAGCTTCCAGTGGGGACAGGGTAGGAATTGCCACCTCCCAGTCAAATCTTACCCCCACACACGCACACACACATAGCCTCTCAGTCATTAACATAAATCTCACAATCAATTATTCCCATGTTTTTGATGCGAATTTCAAGATATTCAAACAATTTTCAGCTGAAACTAGCAGATTTGACGGTATTATTTCGCGCGCTACGCGTGCATTACAAAACAAATCCATGATTTTTCCGAGTTGTAAATTGTCATTTCATTACACCATCTGAAGTAGAGATTAGCTTACCATTGAACGATTTACCTCCTGGCAGATGGATTTAGAAGCGTATATTTAATTTTTACATGGTAATCTCGATAAATTATGATACCAGTAACACGTCTATAATCTAATGTTCGGTAGGACACTTCATTGGATTTATTTCAGTCAATCACGCATTAGTGGGAATATATTACTCTACTTTGTAAGTCCGTTACAAAACTTTCTTAGTAAACGAACAATTTAAAACAGATATATGAAAGGGGAAAATTATAATTATTTTTTCTAAATTCTTCATAGGATTCTGATAAATTGAATATCTAAAAAAAAGTGGGACACTGATAATTATTTTGTTCTTAATTCTTCATAGAATTCTGATGAACATAAACAAAACAAAACCTTTCAAACAAGCTGTTATTCCTGTTACAAATGTAATAATAAAGCGGATTTCAAATGCATCGCCATAGTGTATCAAGAAACTACATATATCATGATATTACAAAAAAAAAACATCTTGTTAATTTGATACGTTTGTAAAACAATGATGATAATGAAGTAGTAAAAATACCATTGATAGCACCCTTATTTTCTTTTATTATCTAAAATAACGTTTATATATTAAGCAGGTTACGGATTCATAGCTGTGCTGCATCCAAAACTACATATATTTACCAAAACACAACATTTGTGTATTAACTATTGTTAATTTGATACGTTTGTAAAACAATGATAATAATGAAGTAGCAAAAATACCATGAACAATCTCTTCCTAATACCAGGCGCCTTTTAAAAGTGTTGTATGGACAGTCTGTACCAGTAAGAATGGAGTGCTTTGATTTTACCTTATTTACTTATTCATTCTTATTTTATTTATTTTATCAAGTGTGGTAAGATAAATAACATTTTAAAGCAAATCAACTCAAATTGTGTATTACTGATTTTTTTATGCAATTAGATGACCCAAGATGAATGCATTGTTTAAAAAGAGTACAAGGCAAAACTGAACCTTACAAACTTTGGAAAACATAGCTGTGATTTGTTGTTGTTGTTGTTTCAAATATTGATAGCATCCTTATTTTCCTTTATTTATCTAACTGTGACATATTTATATAAGGCTGGTTCCAGATGTATCGCCGTGGTGCATCAAAAACTACATATATATAAGGCTGATTACAGATGTATCGCCGTGGTGCATTAAAAACTACATGTATTTACCAAAACACAACATCGGTGTATTAACTATTGTTAATTTGATACGTTTGAAAAACGATGATGATAATTAAGTAGCAAAAATACCACGAACAAGCTCTTTCTAATGTCAGGTGCCTTTAATAAGGGCTATATGGACAGTCCATATAAGAATAGAATGCTTTGATTTTACCTTATTTACTCTTTTATTTTAATACCAAAGTGTGGTGTACTTACGCTTGCTAAGATAAATTACATTTTAAAGCAAATCAACTCAAATTGTGTATTATTGATTTTTATATGCAATTAGATGACCCAAGATGAATGCGTTGTTTAAAAAGAGTACAAGACAAAACTGAACCTTACAAACTTTGGAAAACATAGCTGTGAACGATATTTGGTTTGTTTCAACTATTGATAGAATCCTTATTTTCCTTTATTTATCTAACTTTGACATAACGTTTTTATAAGGCTGGTTACTGTCAGATGTATCGCCGTGATGCATCAAAAACTACATGTATTTATCAAAAAACAACAATGATGATAATGAAGTAGCAAAAATACCATGAACAAGCTCTTTCAAATGTCAGGTACCTTTTGTAAGGGTCGTAGGAAAAGTCCGTATAAGAAGTGCTTATATTTTACCCACATATTGTTGCACCATTCGCCTCATTACATACAATATATGATTTGTTGATGTGTGTAAATTGAGTCTAGACAGGTAACTATATCAATGACTTTAGTGAACAATTTAATAATGGATATACGACTATTACGAGTATTGTTAATTGCAGCTGATTGCACGTTGGTTATGTCTGCATTATAGTTGTAAATAATCGATAATAGAGAAGATTATTGAAAAGTCATCGCATTTTTATTCCCCGATAACGTGGCTTTATTGATAAACAATGACTCTATTACATTCAAAAATCTTGCTTAAGTATTTTCAGCCTTGAGACTAACTAAAGTATTGCTTTTTATTATTTTTATTTGCTTGTATAATTGAGAAAATCATTTCAAAAGCCTTTAATTGCAAATCAAAAGATCCATACAATTTATACTGTCTCATTTTCTATGAAAATGAAGACAACCTTCATTTTTGTTACTTCTATCTATTTTAATTTTAGTTGAAATTGATTCAAACTTCTATTTATTTGTTAATTAATGATTGAAAAATGAAAACCAAGTGTTACGTAAATTATCATTAACATGTGTAACCCGTCATATCGAAAGGTAACGTAAGGGTCCCAAATTGAAAATTGATTTTTTTTTTGGTCTCATCTGATAGATTAAATTTGAAATTTTAATTGACACATTGCTTTTGGTTATTGGATATTCAATTGAAAAGTTTACATTCAAATTATATAGTAAAACGCATCGAGCTGATTCAGAAAACTATAATAGTTCAGAAAAATTGAGTTTAAAGTTTCTGTACAGGTAAAAGTTGAATAGAGCAAGGATTTTTATATCGGTTTTTAAAATATTTATCTTGTGGTTTGGATGTTGGAGCCTGATTAATATGATATACATGAATTGTTTGTTAGGGAGGACACAGAAAGAAATATAACAGTATTAATAATTTTAGTTAAAAGTTAAAAGTTTTATCATATTGTAATTTTTTTTTTTATATTTTATGATTTTACATAAACTCAACATGGTACATAACGTGAAAGCAACAATGTCGTGACATTTGCTACACTTTACATTTTGTGTTACGTTTTGCGTTTTCATGTCACCCGGAAAAAATTGAAATGCATTAATAAAAATAAATATATAAATGATAATGATCTAATGTATAGTGGCCAATCAGGTTTCCGTGAACAGCATTCTACTTGTACAGCCTTAATCAAAACCGTTGATAAATGGAAAGAAGAAATTGATAAAGGGAATAATGTCGGTGCAGTTTTCGTTGATCTTAGCAAGGCATTCGACATGGTAAACCATAATTTGCT
>JXSR01S018302.1:0-15714 GCA_000969725.1 Ophiothrix spiculata
AAAAAGTGTAATTCGTATGGCAGCAGCAGTAAAGCTATAACTCACTGCAATCAGACAAACTATGATAAACAAAAAAACACTAGTTTAGGTTTCTAGACACATGTTGTTCCTACCTGCCATCACTGTCGCATTAGAAATCTTACACAGGAATCAAACGTCAAATACGCAATAATCGATATATTTTCAAGATCTTTCCCCCCTTCAAATTGTCAATAATGCCTGTTTTGCTGTGAAAAGAGCGTGTTCAGTGTCATGCGTATTGTGTGAATGCTTTGTATTATGACGTTTGATTCACAACCTGTTACAATTTGCCTTTGCAAATTTATCAAGTGATTGCGGTATAAACACCAAGGCAACTTCAATGTATCTAGTCAATCCATGTTTGGTGAAATCAACATATATTGTTTAACCCTTGTCCTCCTAAGTAAATTGTGTAACGTGTCCTCCGAAGAAGGGGGTTGTTGCAACCCCAACCTAATATTTTAAAACGGGACCCCTTAGGAACTTGGTTTTGCTATTAATAGATCCTCCCCTATCCAACGATACCAAGATCATCAAAATCGGCCAAGGCGTTGCGTAATTATGACGTCATAAAGTACTTTAGGATTGGAAAATTAGGCAAAATTGCATGGTGTTTGAGTCATGCATATTTTTTTTTTCAAAATGGCGACTTAAAAATTTCAGGGATTTCATCCCCCCTAAACCCCAAGTTTGACGTCCTATCCAAACCCCGCCTTAGGGGGAACCCCCCTATTTTTTCATCATAATGACTGCAAATGATGTAAAAGAGATTATCCAAATGACTGGGACCGGTGGCTTTTGCGTTTTTATGAAGCGGGGGAAAAACCTTAGGGGGTTGCAATAACCCCCCTTCGGAGGACAAGGGTTAAAGATACCTGCAAAATTTAGATATTTAGATATTACAGTCAACTTTCCTATATATTCTAATTATTTAATAATCATCCTCGTCCAAGAACATTATTACAATTACAAAAACAAAAGCATGTGGTTACTGCATGGAATGTGAATGTGCGTTCTATTGAATCCATGCATGCAGTGATGTAAATGTGCACACAGAGGGAGACGGTTAATGCCATCTTGATAGTCAGAGTGCTTCACAGTTTGGCCTGTGGCAATATTCAAGTCAATTGACGATAAATGTAAAATGAACATGTTTCTCTTCTCATGATATAGGTGTGTGAATTGCAGTCACACGCACACAATCGACAATAATTTACATCAGAATGAATTTAAGTCCAATGTATAATGTAGAGCTAGTCGAAGTCAAATAAGCCAAGTGTTCCATTTGGTATTTAATTTTTTGTACTTTCATAAAGACTCAGTCACACATCACGAAATGTTCAAATAACGTACACTTGTGTTACGGTCAGAGATGTTAAATGACCAAGGCCAAATTCACCTTTCGGGTTCTTAAATGAAATACAAAAAAATACACTGAAAAGTATTATCTGAAAACTTTCATAAAACTTTAATATTTGTTTTGGTTCAATTTACAAACTTGCTTGTTGTCTTAAAGTACTACTTAACTTACAGATACCGCTTCAAGAACCGCGCGATCCGGATATTATATTCCACGCTATAGTCCGAGATTGTTCATTAATGTCCACTGCATTAAAATCTTGAAAAAACTTGCAGGCGTATTCTTGCAATTCACAAGTTCCGGAACCCAGCTGGCAAAAGGTAAATCCAAAAGTTTCCTTGCGAAATCAAATGGCGATTTCCACACAACAATTCAGCAATCCTTAAACGAAGCTCCACTTGGCTTAAAAGCTGAATCCAACGCACATAATCCACTCGGGAATTAAATATTAAAATAACAGTTTGTCTTTAATCCTCCAACTATCGTTATCTCCAATCTCCTTTCGAAGTTTAATTAGCAAACTCCACTCCTCTGTAAAATTATCCACCAAAATCAACTTCTCCTGAAGTTGTCAAAAGTTGAAGTCAATTCAACTTTATCTGTATAACTGCAACTTGAATCCATCCACACAAAACAGATCGAGTCCATTTCACTCCGATCAAGTAAAATTCACTTCTGCCCAAATCTGATCAGGCCACGGGCCACAGTTTCAACATTTTCATCCAAAATTCCCCCACGACATCATACCACATTTAACATAATAATTTGTACAGTCTTCAATGTGAGGGATTTTCCCAGCATCATAATATTTTCAAGTAAACAAATCTATTTCTGAAACTTTGGGGAATTCCCAATGATCACCTGATATTTTCATGCAATCAATTGCCTATTAAAATAGAATGGGAAATCACCTAATATTGCAAAATAAGATTCACTCAGAAAAAGTCCCTTTCTGTGGCAATCAAAGATCTCAATAATTAAGCTTCTCCAATTAAACAATTAATAAACAAAAACAAACAATTCAGTTTCACATAACACTTGTTTGGTTATCGATATACAGGTCTTTCAATGACCGAAGCAGTGTACGTTCTTCGTACGTGTAGGCTCTATACGGTGATGTGTAACGGAGCCTAAGGAAAGAAAAGGAAAGCAGAAAAAAGATGAACTTAATTAACTCTTTTTCAATTTTAGAAATGTGCATGTTACTCATTGACTCTTCGTGTCTTAATCGGCATGATTGTAGTATAGAAAATCGGGTCGTTTCACACATAAGTAAATAATAGAATACGACACGCTTGGAGGGATAACAAAATATCAGTTTGCTTCGAGTTACAAGACAAACTGAATATATTTGTTAGTAAAATGGTGCAGAGCAAGACTAAAAAAAATAATTAATACGTGTGAGAATAAATATCTGGCATGGCATTTCGAACGTGGATAACCTAAAGGAACAATTTAAATCGTAGTGGCACCTTTGGTTTGGTGGGTTTCATGCAAGTATATAAACACGTGCGCAATCCATTATTATCATTCATATCTCAATACTTAGAAAAACACACATAATTAGTGATTTTTACTTAGTAACGTTATTACCTTGAACATTGTACACTTATATAAAACTTTCAATTAAAATATAAAATAATCACATTTAAAATTAAACAGACACATTTTATGAACAAAACGTCCACCCACTTTTATTAGAGCTACAAAACTTGGTGATTCGGGACAGATCTAATATATTATACTGTGGCTCACAAACACCTTACAATCGATGTGTGTAATTTCTTACCGTTACGTCTTTAGTACCCAATACAGTGTTTACAACTGTAATTATTATGCATACTTTCTTTTACCAATAATAAATGGGATTGAATACGTTTTTTTAAAGAAAAAAATCAGCATTATTTAATTCAATATGGGATATGAGGTTGAAGTTAATTTGCTTGCAGAACCAATTCATCTAATAAAGCAATTCAAAAATGATTTTTTTATCTAATTTACTTGTATTATAACTTTGCACTTACCTTACTTAAAGATCTTAGTCAAGAAAAATATTAAATGTCGTTTATTTTCATGGGGTTTCTTTCCGGGGGGAGGAGGGGTACTCAGATTTCGGTTGGGTACGGACGCGCGGCCGGAGTTTTCGACTACCACCCGTTTTGTAAACCTGAGGAAGCAAAAAAATGCTACCATATGTAAACCAATTTGACTTTAACAACCGTAATTTAGACATTTCAATGCATTTCTACATTTCAATGTATATTTCACTTCAAAAGCCCAATTTGGCAACCGATATGTAAACCAAAGGAAAAATTGGTCAAAAATGGTCGTTTTTGAAAAATGCAACCGTTATGTAAACCATTTTTTAATTTTTTGAGGGGCCTTTGGTAAACCTTGGAGGTTAAAAATGCTACCGTTCTCGGCCGCGCGTCCGTACACCCACCTTTCCACTAAGTACCCCCCGCCCGAGGGTTTCTTAGTAAGTTACCCCATTTGAAGCCCTTCCTCTAATGTCAACATTTGTTTGTCTCCGTCATTATCTCAAAGCGATCCGTCAATATATCAATAGATTGGGCAAGTTGTGCAAGGACATTCGCGTTTAATTGCATTGGGTCTCAATGTTACTTGGAAGCTCAATATGTCAAGTTTAATAGGAGTATGAGGCCTTCGTAGTGGAATTTAAAGACTATTTTAAAAGAAGTAATGTAATATAAGAGTATAGTCAACAAACGAGAAATGTCAATGTCGTTCACTTTCATGGGGTTTCTTGATTTTTTACCCCATTTGAAGGCCTCCCTTAATGTCAACATTTATTTGTCTCCGTCATTATCTCAAAGCGATCCGTCAATATATCAATAGATTGGACAAGTTGTGCAAGGACATTCGCGTTTAATTGCATTTGATCTCAACATTACTTGGATGCTCAACATGTCAAACATATCTCGAGTTTAGTAGACGTATAAGGCGTGATCTAGGATTTTAAGAATAGTTGTGAATTCCAAAATGTAATAATATCCTGTTCATGAGTATGGGACCTAGGTAGAAGAATTAAGAAATGTTTAGAATATATAATCGCAATTGTAATTGTGTAATTTCAAGTGTAATTATCTCAAATGTCATATTTAAAATGTCAATCACAATCAAAAATGAAATTTAATTGACAGATATAATTGACAGATATAAAATGTCGATCAAAATGTCTAAAATGTAAAATAATCAATATCTGATCATGCTGATAAGAAGTCAAGTTCATCTGAAATCATTAACATTGCATACAAAGTGTTTCCTTTTATGTCTACATTTTTGACAAGTTCATTCCGGCTATATAGAGACGGCATTAAAGGTTTACAGATAATGAAGCACTTTTCAGTCAAACTACGATTGCATGTTTTAGTTGCGGGAGTATAGGATTTTGCACTAGCATTAGTTTCCACGTCTTAGAATAATCAAAATCATTGTATTTCATTTTCCAAATATAGCGACTTACAGCTGTAGCATTGCGTTGTTTCTCATTTCTCATTCTTGAAAGAGTTGGTATGGCAGAAAAATATCTTGTTTAAAAAAACTATCCATTCCAAGCGAACTGTAAATGCAGCCTCTTGCCATTTTCATTTTTTTTAAATATTTGCAAAGACCATGCTATGAGGATTAAAATGACGCCTCAATGGACTTTACTGTATTTCCAGAAGTCAAGTTATGGCCCGTTAATAGTTGTCAGGGAGTATAACTGAGAAAAATGCGTTTAAACATCAATAGACCATATCTATAATTGACATACTCCCGCCGTTGATGGGGTAAATCCACAAAATCGCACGGGAAACGGAACTCAGAGCGAGATCAAGTATTGTATATATCATACTTGGCCTCGTTCTGAGTTCAGATTCCCCGCCCGATTCTGTGGATTTACCCCATCAACGGCGGGAGTATGTCAATTATAGATATGGTCTATAAGACCTATATTTCTTGCTGATTGTCCTAAAAAAACACATATATTCCGATCATTGTCTTGTTTGGTGGTGTTTTGAAGTAAGTACAAGGATTGCGGATCTGTCAAAAATCAATTTCCGCAAATTTCGAACTTGATTATGTATTTTCACCTGTTGCGGAAAATGGGAATTGCTGCATCTACGGCTCCTTTAAGAAATTAAGATGCATGGTCACAAATGGTCCTTCTGTAAGCCCTATATATATTTCCTTTCTTGGTTTCTGAAGCTTGGTACACAACAGATTGTTTAAGACATTTGACAATATGTTGATCTTCATTCACATCAGCTATATACATTTTTACTGTCATGTTCTTGTGTATTCTTTATACACACTAAGGTTATCCTTTGAGTTAAGTTTTATTTCGAGTGTAAGTACAATAATTGTGAATATGATTATTTATCAAGTTTTAATTCCAGGGAATTACTTTAAGTAGCGGACCTAGTGTCAACCTGATTTTCTTAAATCACCTGCTTAAATCTAAAATGGTCTACGAAAGTCCACCATCAGTCAACAATAACGATGTGTAATTTAGATTTAAATGTCTCAGCAATATTTCCTGATTTATTAGTTCTGTCAGTACTCGTCAATTTTACACGTGCTTGACAAATAGCTATTATGAAGCATCGTAAGTCTCAACATACCACTTATTAGGGCGTAAAAAGGTTATGATGATCTCGCTACCCAGAACAACGAGGATTTAACACATATGGTAAATGAAAGATTAATTGCTGTGAGAAAAAAATCCCGAAACAATTCATTTTCGATTCATTTGATATTTTGTAATGCTTTATTTTTGTCAAAATGAATCTTATTTTAGGCAACGATAATATTTTATAAGATAGCGAAAAGAACTCGTTAATATTTAAATGTAGAACAAAATTATGTAATTTTTAAATGTTCTACTACTGTATTTCATTTTCAAGATTTCATTCAATATTGGCTTCAAAGAGGAACAACATAACAAAATATCCAACATTAGTTTTTCACCTGAAGATAAGAGTGTCTTAAACATGAACAAATTTCAAGGCAGATGGCAGTATTTTAGTGATTTGCTTAAATGTACTCATTACCTACATTGCGCGAATGTAAAGGAAACAAGATGCATATCTCGCGAGTTAGATTTAAGGTGTTAATTCTAATTAAGCCGAATCATATGAGTGTTTCAATAACTTGCTTGACATGTTAGTAGCTTTACTCTTTGTTTTATTTGATAACTGTTTTTAATAAAAGTTAAGATATGCTATAGAAATTTCAGAATCGATGGTGACGGAATCTTATGTTTTGCCTTTGTCATTGTAATTTGTTAACCTGTGATAAAAGAATGTATTTTAAGTTAAACATGAATCTCATTATTTACCAGGAAGATTTATTTCATCAGAAAATATTCTTCCTAAACTGTCTCTCAACTGTTCAGTAATATTGTTTTGTTTCAAAAAAAGCTTAAGAGTTGTGATGTGAATCTTGGTTTTACAGTTAGTAGCATTTGATAGTGTGCATTTGATAAACACCAATTTGACACCAAATTAGCATGTGTGTATACTATCATACGTAAATTTGCAATAAGCATGTAAATTGATGCAAAAACGATTGTGCCAGCTGTAAAATTGTGTGTATTTCTGTTTAAATAGCTTCAAAATAAATAAACAGCGGCTCATTCTCCGATAAAGTGTGCAACTTTGCCAGTTTGGTGTCGCTCATGTTCGTGTTGCTTGTTTAACGTTGTTAACCCTATTACAAATGATTTGATTGGTTTAGGTAAAACATTAGAGTCATATTAGTAACATGTGTGAAGCTAAATATATTAGCATGCTAGGAAAGTAGACATCGATAAATCTGAAAATGCAATATCTTCAATTTCTCCATGTCATACTTTTTCTGTTTCATGAGCCCCTGTTCCTACAATATTCGAGCATATCAAACATAATGCATACTATATAACAGCCCGTAATAGGTATTGATAATGACATATAAAGTGTAATTATATTAAATATTTGATATGGCATAAGAGCTTTTTGAAATGTGTCGCCAATATTGCAAATAGATACGTTATCCTTTCTAAAATCATTTGAATTGGGTCACTTAGTGACAAAGAATTTTCATCAGGTGAGAATAATGTGTGGAAAATTAAACAAATCAAAAAGGGGTCATTCGGTGAAAGGAGGTTTAACAAGACAGTGGTCAATGTTGTCGCACATTCCACAACATATTTTAGGGAGTGCTCTCCAGAGTTGTTACTTGTATTATATAGGGACCTATACATCTATTTCAGTCATTTATTAAATAAAGCACGCATCAATAGAGGGTTTGCACGACGCGATACGCACCATACACGCAACCATCATCTTGATGGGGTCGGAGTAATTTGTAATGTAAACAAGACATCAAAATCGACTGTAGCTTATGATTGACTTCAAATCAAGACTTGAAAATTAAACTAAATAAATGTGCTGTATATTCTTGTCATCATCAGTTGTGATCTGTTATTTTGATACTGCTAAAAGATTATATTATGACGGGACTTTTTGTTTGCCGGCCCATGAAAATGGTGTTGTGAGTACGATAATGTCACGTGCAAACCCTCTATTTTGTTATTTGACACTGTCTTTTGTATATCCTGATTTCCTCAACAACGCATGACAGGAGTAAATAAAACATCAACTTCTGATATATTTCTTATTAATATATATTTAAGATGGATACGCAAATCGGATATAATCAATCCGTTTCAATAGATTCAATTTTCATAACGGAGAAGCTTGTACATTTACCGATTTTATCTTATCATTTACAGGTGTGGGAGTTTTTGCAATTTAACATTTTTAAGCAAATATATCTCTCATAGCACATCCTGCAATATTGAAGCTTATAAAAAAAATTGCCTTTGGCTTTTGTACTGTAAAAACACTCCTATTGCTTTCGATAACCTCGCTCAGGAAATGAGGTTTTGGTACGTTATTATTCTGTCAAAGCGCAAAGAATGTTTTTCCTGCATACTGACTTATCGTTTTAGCCTTTTTATTTGATTCTTTTATGTTAAAATGTACTATTCTTTATTTGGATATGGCTTTTAATATTTACCTATCTAGACTTGAAGCTCATCTAAATGTTTACAAAAATCCGAAAAAATATGAGCAAGGAAAATTTCAAGCATATTTCATTCGCTAGGGAGCTCAAATATAGTGTACGGGGGTGTAGGGGAGATGCGGGTGAGTGGGTTGTGGAGAAACAGGTTAGCGTAGAGGTATTTCCCTCGATTTGCACCACTGAATCCCGGGTTTTATTCCCGGTATCGGCGCTGTATGTGAATTTGGTTTTCAGTCCATGCTCGCTTCCGGAGGTTCCCATCGGGTAGTCTGGTCTTCCTCCTGCTTCCAAAAGTGATTTAATTAAAGAAAGATCTTGGATCCCAATGGAAATAAGCTTCATATATAGATGCTTTCTTGGGTTATTCATGGTAACTTGCCTAAAGAATTCTTTCTTTTTTTCTTTCTTTCTTTGTGTGCGGGGAGAGTGTTAGGTTCTTTTCTTTCTGTCCTTTTACCTATAATACACTTGTTAATATGTTTGATAGTGTAGGTTTATTTCCCTTGCATCCATGTAAATATGCTGGTGTGTCACATCTAAACTAATAGGTAGGGTCTGATGTTTAGGTTTCAAATTTTGCTATGAATTTTAAAAACCACTTTCAAAGTTGCGATAAAAAGGCTTAAAGGCATTAGCCATGATCGACTTGGATATGAAATCTTGTAAGAACTTATTTAATCAAAGAAAGACCTTGATAGAATCAAAACAAACAAACAAAATCATATCACTTCCTCTAAAAAGACAATTTTTAGCCCAATTATTTTCTTGGGGTTCTGTCAGCTGTGTTTCTATTTTCCTAAAGTTTGATATTCGAAATGTACGCTTGTTGATTTAAAAGTGAATATTATTCTTTTAAGAAGGTTACATATACTTAAATCACTTCACTAAAATATGTTGTTAGTAACAAAGAAGTTTAAACTTTAACAATTTAGTGATTTATTTCTAGAAACACTATCACTGAATTTCCCATTCTCCGGAGATTGAGAAATTTCAAAACACAGAAACAGTCTGTTTTACTTTATATGTTCAAGTTCAACAAGAATGATTATGGATATTAATTAGTATTTGGAAGTACTTTCTAAAAAATGCAATAAAATCAGTAGGTGTTCAGGATAGACGACCTTCACTTTAATTATCGTGGCTAATGCCTTTAATGTTTGTTATTTTCTTTACAATATACATGTTAAATGTGCTTGTACCACTTATGGTGCGTTTACATTGTGACGACTTGTTTCGACGTAGGGTAACGTATTTGCAACTAAAAGGTTGTAACTGAAAGCGACTGATAGTAATGATAGGGTGCGTAGCTAACAGCGTGTGTGAGCGTTAGCTGTTTTTAACTAACGATGACGGGCGTAAAATTCAAAACTACAATACGCGGGTCTATGTTGCTTGTCGTTAACCCCAATACGTCGCAGTGTAAACGCACCTTTAGCTTGCTTGGCCGCGGCGTAGCATATAACACATTTACAAGTATCTACAGCATTGCAAATCATTTAAAAGCAGATTAATTGACACAAATATCACTTTGTTTTTATAACATACGCTATGAATCTGCTTATCGTTTCCATTGTCTTGCTGGTCTGTTCTTGTTATCCAAGCCATATTCTAACACACGATATATGCCATGGGTAAAATATTGTTGTTTTCTTTGAGATTTGGGAACGCGTTACGTTTGAATAAATTCAACGACTGATACAGGTGGTAAGGAGTACAACACATAGTATCTCGTATAAGGAGAGGCACAGGGAGATTTTAAAAGAAGTAATACATACAATTAATTCAAATAATTAAAATTGACTTCAGTAATGGGTAAGAATCAATATTTTTAAGAAATCCCAGAGACTAATGAAAAGAAATTTTGACACCCAGAAAGCTGTATTTCTGGTCATGATTGACATGTCTGCCGCATTTGACACTGTGGATCACAATATTTTCTTGCAGCGTGTATCTGATGACTATGGTCTTTGTGGTTCTGTCCATCACTGGTTTAAGTCGTATTTGATCAATAGATCGTCCCAAGTTTGTGTTTCTGGCTCCACCTCTTCTGAGACACGACTCAAGTATGGCGTTCCACAGGGTTCGGTCATTGGACGTCAGGCTTTCACGTACTATTCTCACACAATTGGCCAGATCATTCGCAAACATTCCATCCAATACCACATCTATGCGGATGATACCCAGTTATTTTTGACCTTCGACCCAAAGCTCCCTGGTGATGCAGCTTGTGCTTTGTTTAGACTTGGTTGCTGTGTGAAGGAGTTGCAGGCATGGATGGCTTCCAACAAGTTGATGAATCCCGAGAAGACCGAGTTCTTCATCTGTTCTTCTGTTGCGCACTACAATCACCTAAAACATCTCTCCCTTAACCTTGGTGATGTCGAGATCCACCTTTCTACATCTGTCAGAAACCTTGGTGTAGTCTTCGACTGTCATATGAAGATGAATGACCACGTGACTCAGCTTTCTCGTTCTTTGAACTTTCAAATCAGGAACCTGAACAGAATCCGTCGGTTCCTTGATTTTAATTCCATCCACAGTGCTGTCCGTGCTCTTATCCTCTTAAGGTTGGATTATTGTAGTCCTCTTCTGAATGGCATCTCACAAAAGAACTTGACTCGTCTTCAGAGGATCCAAAACCGATGTGCTCGCCTCATTTTCAAGAAACCAAAGCGCACTCATTCCTCTCCTCTCCTACGGGATCTCCATTGGCTTCCTGTTACCCAGCGCATCCAATTCCGCACCCTTGGCCATACCTTCAAATCCCTGAATAGCCTCTCTCCGCAATACATCTCTTCCCTCCTCCACATTCACAAGCCATCTGGTTACTCCCTTAGGTCCTCTACATCCATCCGCCTGAGCTCTCCAAGGACCCGTACTCTAACTGGCGATATGGCATTTTCTACCTCAGCGCCACGCCTATGGAATCAGCTCCCTGCTGTAGCCAGAGGCTCCACTACCATTGCCTCCTTCAAGAAGTCGATCAAAAGTCACCTTTTCCCGAATTAGTTGGTTGTGTCCTCTTCCTTCCTTTTTTCCTTCTCTTTCTCAGCGCTTTGTATCCTTTTGGTTAAAAGGCGCTTTACAAATGCCAGTGTATGTATGTATGTATATGTATGAAATGTATTTAAAACAAATACCATTATTTCATTTTAAGAAGCAAACCATGATAGATAGGTAACATTTTTTTTCCCAACAGCAGAGGTTAATAGAAAGAAGATTAATATAAGTATACACATATGCATGTAACGCGCTATACTCAAAATTTATAGGAAGTCCATCGAGAAATTTAATTTGATGAATATTTTTGACTTGTATGTCAAGGAATCTGCCATATTTATTTATAAATATAAGCATAAATTATTACCACCTTCGGTTACCACTTACTAGATACACATATTTCTTGGACTAAATGACGATTAAAATAAGTTTTGGTGTATATTACTTATACCGGTATTCATATTTCCATGTATTTTTCCTTGTTTGGTATGTTATTGCAGCTTTCTGTGTATGTTTGTGGTGTGTGGGCTGTGTGGCTGAATGAGTTGTGTTGGGTGGGGTATGTGTGTATTATATATTTTGCGTTATTCTGTATTATTTTTTTGTTTATATAGTAAATAAGTACTGTTCTGTTGATATTTCTTTATGTAAAGGGGTGCAACACATTGCACAGACATTTTTGCCTTTAGTTGCATCTCCTCCATCTTGGTGTTCCTTTAGTGTGTTTTGATGTTTTTATCATGATGGAAATAAATAAATATGAAATAAATATGAAGGACCACGGCAGCTTGCGCTCTCGGTCCTGTCTTTGACCACATGCACATGTTCCTTCTTGACGGACTATACAGTGTGTCCCAGAAAACAAACAAACATTACAATCTTTAGTGTAAAGTTTGTGGCTTTACTGGAAACTCAGAAAATATGCAAAGGTAGTAATCTTAAATATTACCTATTCCAGTCGTATGCTGTCGTGGCTACGGCATAGATTAGTGTCAGCTCAGGCGTATGCCGTATCCCAGACGGCATAAATAAAATCGCATTTGGCGGCCATATTGGATCACATGACCTTGAAATGAGGTCAAAGGTCATCATCTTTTTCACATAAAATGAAAGCACTTTATGTCTACTGTATCATGCTGAAGTTTCATTGAATTATATAGAATACTTCTAAAGATAATTTAAATTTACTTTTAATTAGTAATTTGGAGCTAAAATGCCTTCAGTCTGGCGTGGAAAAAGTTGTCAGACTGGAAAGGGTTCCATGAACAAACTTCAATATACCGTTTGATTCACTTCAGTTTGTAATCAACAAAAGTTACGCTGCGTTAAACATTTGGATGTAAAATTTCCTGGTCGAATTTCCCGATCCTCTTGAATGAAGTTTTGTTGAGTAATGTCCTTAACCTGCTCACTTAACCGTAACAAAGTTTACTTCTTCATTAGGTGTATTCTATCTTTTACCTATTCTGAAACAATTAACACATTTGATGAAAGAGTAAGACAGATATGATCAATTTTCCAAGGTGACCCATGCTTATTCCTTTCAGAAACACCCCTGTTTTATGAGCAAAAATCATGAAATTATACTAGACAAAAATCCACCCAATTGTTTGATAAAACATAACTTTAGTTGTACACTACATGACCGATTGAAATGAAACAAAAGAAAAATACGGCATTCTAATGTTTATGTTTTAGATTTAAGTTCACGATCTCAACGCTGCCTTGATAGCTCAGCGGTAGATCCCTCGCTTCGTAATGCATGACTAACCCCTGCCATAATCCATGGTTCGAGTCCCTGCATAGGGCAGTGGAAACTATTTATCTTTTCATGATTAAAAAATAGTTAGGATTCACATTTTCCTCAGCAGATTGATTCCCTTTACCCTTAAAATCGATTTGCCACAATTTTTTACTGTCAGATTTTGAGTAGACTGCTTTATATTTCTATCTCTAAATGAAGATTGTAGAAAGAAAGCATGACATGTTATTTATCATTCGAAAGCTGAGATTGTAGAGAATTAAAATATGGCATAAACTCAATTTTGAAAATCGTGACTTTCCGCTCATTTTGCCTGAGCACCACTCATATGGACTATAAAATACAACGTTAGTTACTTTCTGACTGTCCGTTAAACCTAAGAAAATTACATGCAAATATTGTACGAGGTTTTTTTTTTCAGACCACCCTGTAGAAAGATAGCTTATAAACACAAAATCGAGAAAATGACTCATTTGTTTTCTAATCTTTGTGTGTCATTAAGATCACATGAAGTCAGCTGCATCTCTAGAAATCACCTTTAATAAATCTAGCTTAAAATGTGAATGCATGTAGATATAGCCACTGGCATTGTTTTATTTCTATCATTCGTATTTTTATTTCCAAGTTTACATATTTCTTTCGGCAAATTGCTGTGGTAACATAATACTGAAATGTCACAATTTATTTTGACATACGCTCAGACCCATATATAGATTATATCATATAGTACTCATTATAGAGGTCATTACCTTTATGGTAACAGAAATAGCATCCGTGTATTCTCCGATGTAAAGTTGTAATATTGGGACAGGTGACTATGTCTTAATAGAAGGGCTAATGCTTTAAATGTAAAGACTCCCAAAAAAGTATCGCCTCATCTCAAAAAAGTGGCTCGTGAGCCAATACGGTACTCGCAAACGTTATTTAAAGAATATGTGTAAAAGCGCTGACATTTCAGCTTTCATTTGACACCTTATTTTTGACAAATGACTGAGAAACATTAAAGTTATGATCTTTTAAAACCCTCAAGGTCGATTTTTAAAAGTTGCTAATTTCATTTTTCGCACTGTACAAACCAGTAACGCAAGAGTAAGGCTGATAATGAGTTGAGTTTAGTCACTGAAACACGCGGTCATTGGTATCTAAGCATTATCCATCAACAATAATCAAGATATGGATTTTTTTCATAAATTGTTCATAAATTCATTGTTATAAATAATGAAAAACGACATAAAACGACATTCAATTGGTAGTCATTACTGACATTAAAGACATGGCGCAGGTACCAGACCACACAGAGGACGAATAACGGTGCGCGATGTTTTTAAGGCTAGTAATGCCTACCAGTTGAATCTAAAGTTTTATATTGTTTCTCATCATTAATAAGATGAAAACAAAAACAATATCTTGATGGATGATGGTTAGAATCCAATGACATATGGTTTGGAAAGAAACCGCTAGCTTCAGTGATTAAACTCACCTCATCTTGTTCCTTAGGTCTGCGCTACTGGTTTGTACAGTGCAAAAAATTAAATTAGCAACTTTTAAAAATTGACCTTGAGGGTTTTAAATGTTCATAACTTCGGTGTTTCTCAGTCAATAATCCGAAATAGGGAGTGAAATGAAAGCTAAAATTCCAGCGCTTGTTTAAAATATCTTCAAATTACGTTTGCGAGTACCGTATTGGCGCACGAGTCATTTTTTCGAGACGAGGCGATACTTTTTTGGGAGTCTTTATTAGAATAGAATGGCCTATTATGTAACACGTTATTTCTCGTTGTGTAGAACAAAATCCTCACCTAAATAATTTATGATTTAAATATTCATGATGTTCTTGAAACATATTTCACATACAGCATTTACAGTCAGGCTTACTTAACTTCTAGTGCTGCATTAAAGGCACATCTAACCCCTCATTTCCTCACATATTCAATGCTTTGTAACTCAGTAAATCCATATAAAAGTACACATTTCTAGATGTGGATTTTCATGTAGAAGATGATGGTTAGCTAAATTTGGACCAAAATGTATAAATTTTTTAGCCTATTTTTGGCAATATTTTAAAAAGTAAGTAAAAAAAAAGACATGTGTTAGTGAATTTAATTATCGGTTGCTTGGTTAAAAAGCATAATATATTTCTGAAAACGAGGGGTTAACTTTGCCCTTAAATTCAAGAGACGTCTTTGGAGTGTGGGAACTGAATATTGGAAAGAAACTTTGCTTTTAGATGCAACCGGAAACCGAAGTACTCGGAGAAAATTACCAATGACGAGTATAGAAGGAAAACAAAATTACGTAAAAATCAGACAAAAAATCGAACCCTGGTTGCAGAAGTATACGAAGCCTAAGAAGGGACATCTAGAAAAAATGATTGTAATCTGTTCCCACAGATTACAATCTGTTCCCACAGATAACGTTAACGGTGCGCACAGATTATGATCTATGGGAACAGATTATAAGCTGTACAATCTGTACGCAAAGATTACGTTAACGGTGCGCA
>JXSR01S018302.1:25921-42384 GCA_000969725.1 Ophiothrix spiculata
ATAAATAATTCACACCAAGCACCCATTTTAATTACAGTTTCAAAGCCAGGTGATTCGATGCAAAGCTATTATAACTAAAAATATCTTATGACGAATTTGATTGATTGGTTTCTCTAAACACTGCATGTGAAATGCTTTAAAGCTGGTTTCAGAGTGCCTGTCGTGGTGGTTGCACGACAGACATGAAGTCAAAAATATAAACTGCGTATTCTTGACATTGTGAGAACATTTTGTGGCAAGCATGACCTGTCGATACGACGATTACCTTGTTGCTTTGGTCGCAACAAGACGTCGTTCTATTTTGGTTTGAATATATTTTTGGTAGCGAGTGGCGAGTAGGTGCTGAGAGAAACGGAGACTTACTAATAAAATAAGAGTTTGGCTTGACGTTGAGTGACGACTTCTCGTCGACAAACAACTGTAAGAGGAACGAATGCTACCGACAGGTCACGGC
Organism: Ophiothrix spiculata; assembly: GCA_000969725.1. Taxonomy (NCBI): domain Eukaryota; kingdom Metazoa; phylum Echinodermata; class Ophiuroidea; order Amphilepidida; family Ophiotrichidae; genus Ophiothrix; species Ophiothrix spiculata. The sequence goes on from JXSR01S018302.1 coordinate 26,376, forward strand.
AACAGTAAGGTGATTAGATGACCGGGATCATTGATCCAAGTTTGGCAGTGCGGGTGGTTCAATCATTCGTACTCACATCCGTGCAACACACTGTTGTTCACAACAATTACTAACGAAATTGTGACGACCTCTAAACGAATACAGACTGCTACAAACGGTCATGGAAACATCAAAGAACTGAAGGTTGCAGTGGCCAACGAAATCTCAACGACATCAAATCTTATCCTCAACGACATCAAATCTTATCCCAAAATTTTAAAACTTGTAACTGAAAGCGACCGATAGTAACGACAATCTGCGGAGGTTAGAGGCTTCTGTAAACATCAACTGACATTAACTAACGATGACCGGCGTAAAATTCATAACTGCAATCCGCAGGTCTACGTTGCTTGTCGTTACCCCCAATACGTCACAGTGTAAACGCACACTGTGTAAACGCACCTTTAATATGCAGCATAACTCGCTACAAGCTGTCTGACCAAGTCGCTGGTGTCGCTGAAGGTCGTTACCATCTATCAGCCAAATTTGCTTTTTCATCTTTAGTCGTCACTTTCTGTCCACATTTTTTGTGATTCTCTAGTCCATTACCCTTCGTCAATGACAAGTCGTCACAGTGTAAACCTATATACCTTGATTAACTGTTTCATTACAGATGTAAAAGGGGGTAGAAAACTATTCATACCACTTAAACCACAATCGAACATAATCGGGTCGTTGCCAAAACTAACAACATGCGTCATGCCTTCAAATCCACTGCATTTTAGTCACAGTATCCTTTGCGCCTAATTGCGCGTATATCTAGTCTCTGTCCGTAATCAAATTAGCTTATCATGATAAGCATATTTTTGTAGTAGTTAGGTCAATATTTGTTTCATGTGTGACACGTCATATCTATACCTTAACGTCGACAATGTAGAGTACCTGCTTTGCTATGGGACATTGATTAAAGTTTAACACAGCCAAAAATCGTGTCAGAGGTCCAATTTCTCATTTCATAAGGAAAGTTATCTTTGATGTGTATATATAAAGAATCATGTCAATTACGTTTCAACATTCGAAAAGTTAAATAAAATCCAAGATAAAAATGCCCTCTGCATTCAAATTTTAGATAGTACACACACTTTTAATAATTTTTCCTTAAAGCCACCTTTTTCGGAATCAGCTGCAAAACAAATGACTGTAACTTGGCAACCACACATCTGATAATCAATACTAAGGTGTCTTTTTAAAGCGTATACAAACAATGTGTACAAATTGCTCATTATGTTCAGGAAACAAGTAAAAATATTCAATCGCTACCCTTACGCATGTTAGAAATCTTGCTTTGTATACATAAAGTCAAGAGGTCAAGTGTGAATTAAACTTAATACCGAATTGTTTGAAAGATTACATGAACAACTGACTTGCTTTAAATTAGATAACAAAAGGTGTCAATATTGCTTGCAGCAGTGTCTTTGATATTTTACATTAATAATTCCTGAATTAGTGTTCCAAGGATGTACTTTCACTAATATCCAATAAGAAGTCAATGCAAACAAATCTAATTTGTGTCCAGGAAAAATTCTTAATAAGAAACCATCATTATCATAATCATTACCTGATATGTTGAAAGTATTGGTATTTTGAAAAAAACCGAGGGTTTTCTGTATATCCAATTAAGTATTTATTATAGCAGTCTATTAAATTGACTTAATTTGTATGTGAGTTGTACATAAAATCAGACATAACACCATAATTAACAAACAAACATATATAATATAGGTTTCGCATTGTACATACCTGGCATTAGATATCTACTACAAGATCTTGAATCGCAAGTCAAACCCACAATAACAGACTGCTATTATTCCAGTATTTTCCTGAGAGATGTTATTTTTCCATTTCTCAACATGTAATTTGAAAAGAGAGTGTGTAGTTACCCACCCGTATTGTGTAAATGTTTTGTAGCAAAGTGTTCATCAACCTGCTACAATTCTGTCTTTGCAAATAAGTTATTGCAGAAAAAGAACAATAAAAGGTTACACAGTACACAACAATTTTAAACAATACTAGAGTACCGTTACTGCATCAGTCAATCCATGTTTGTTTTAATCAACATTAATCATTTAAATATGCCGGTATGTATACATAATAATCCACTATCCGATATAATTCAACTGTAGTCAAAACCAATTCAACAGTCGATTCTAAAATCATCCTCGTCCAAGAACAATCGCAATTACAAAAACAAAAACACGTGGTTAATGTCTAGACCCTACATGATATACAGCACACACCATTTGATATGCGTTGTATTGAATCCATAGGAAGCCTCCAGTTGTAAATGCGCAAATGCGACAGAATCAGGAGAGTGAGACGGTTAATGCCGTCTTGATAGTGTCAGAGTGCTTCACAGTTTGGCCTGTGGCAATATTCAATTTATTCAAGTCAATTGACGATAAATGTAAAATGAGCATGTTTCTGTTTTCATGATATATAGGTGGGTGAATTCCAGACCCACGCACAAGGATGGTATTTACATCAAAACGATTTTTCCAATTGCAATCATGTAAAAAGTAGGGCAGAATCAAAGGATAACATGAATCACATAAATAACTACGTTGATGGTAATGTTGTCATTTCTATTTCTATGTTCGTTAGGTGAGAATGTTCATTAAGAGAAAATTGGATAAGCTTCACTGCTCTTTTTCTATTTTTAGGATCGTGCATTTTGCTTTTATAGATATCTAGAGATGTTTTTTGTCTCAATCAGCATGATTGTTATGTAGAACTTCGCGTCATTTCGCATATCAGTAAATATAAGAGGGAAAACAACTTAATATATTTGTTTTGTATGGCGATATGATGCAGTGCTATACGTAAACATACGAGTAAGAATTAACTTTTTGCATAACATTTTGAACAAGCAAAATTAATGACATCGTATATAAGAGCACTTTAGTAAATCAAGGTTTAATGCGTGTTCATAAACACAAATACATATCTGTTTTAATTAGTCTTTTCTCTATTTTGTTAAGAAAAGGATATAAACATCAATACGCATGACATTATGACCTTGACATTGTATATATTCTCACATAAAACTTTTCCATCAGAATATGAACAATTTAACTTTTCCAATGTTGTACATTAGTGTTTACTGTGTGCAACCCGAGTCCCTTAATCATATTAATTCTTTAATTTAAAACGTACAATTTAAAATCACTCGGACCTCTCCAACTTTTAACGGATTTTGGATTCCCAATCCCCCCCTCCCCGCGACGGTTGAAGGGTAAAGCGAAAAGGATGAAGTTAGAGGGGTGTGCAGATCAGTAAGTATTGTGTCCAACTAATTTTCTGTTGCAGGTGACGAAACAACCCTAATCGCTGTAGAATTATGGTCAGTAGACACATCGCATGACCTATAATTCATAACGTCTACCTACTTAGAGCTAAGAATTCATTCTTCTCATAGAGTAGAAACAATATCAAAAATACCTCAAATAGATGTGGCCATTGGAATTGTGGCACATTCGTGGCCTAGCGGATAAGTCTTCGACTGTTAATCACTAGGCATTGAGAGTCGTGGGTTCAAATCCGGTGGGCGGCGTGTGTAGTGTCCTTGAGCAAGATACTTACCCTAATGTGCTCCTCTCCACCCAGGTGCCAAATGGGTACCGACTTTCTTCAATGTTAGGAAAGTAACAGACTCGCGGGGAAGGATGTGTTGCGAACCCCTCACCGCAAATATAACAAATTGTGGAGTCTGGCCCAAACGCATTGTAAGAGAGATGAGTACTCCGACCGGTGAAATAAAATGTTGGTGCTTATATAGCGCTTTTCCAGAATTGATCAAAGCGCTTTACATTTATTCCGTTACCAATAGAATATAACCAACTTACCCGGCTGCCTTACAATCACGGCGCCTGTTGAGTATATTCCTAGTAACTACCCATGATAACGCTTGGGTCGACGAAGCAATTCGTATTAAATGTCTTGCCCAAGGACATAACCCGTTGGCCGTAGCGGGGCTCGAACTCACGACCTACTGATTCGCAGTCCTGCTCTGTTCCACTAGACCACACGAGCTCCACAGATACAGGCCGTCCCCTGTACCTTTATCTTACTGGAACTGGATTGTTTTATTCCTATCATCCGCTTTAATTTCCTACATTTTACACTCGCCATTTCTTTGGACAAATTACTGTGATTACCCAATGTAATAACTCATATATTGACATACGTTCAGACCCATATTCATCGATCATAACACGTCTTAGGTACTAGAGGTCATTTTACAGAAATAGTTGTCGTGTATTCGCATGTGTAATGTACCATACTAGCGCAGATGGATGAGTTTAACATTTGATTTATTCCCGAGCATAGCGTTATCGAAACAGAATATTCTTTATTTGCTTCCAGAATCAAACTCTACAAAGACAAAAAGCAATGCAAATAGCAACCGTGAGTTTTTAAAAGTTACCGTATTGCAAAAAACAACATAAAACAAAGTATTTTAATATATCCTGATGGCTCACCCGAAAGGGGGGACTTTCCAGATGATGTCAATTTTTATTTCATCATTTCATCTGTTACAACATTTTCTAAGCTTTAAAATGACACCTTACTTGTTGAAGTTGATCAAGGCAATCAAATTTTACAACAAAAAATCTGCTGTATATTCTTATTCTTTTTTTTTCTGCCTATTTTCATCAGTTTATTTATCGAAAAGTGTTTTGTCGCAAAGTCCCCCTTTTCGGGATTGGTCATCACATAATCTTACACATTATTTAGTAAGTAAATTTCGGGTTGTCTAGATTTAAATTATTCTTGAACTTATATCAACCCAGATAAATGAAAGTATACACAACCATATCGAAAATAACGTTACCGAAAACGGTTAAGAATAACACTTTGGGAAATGTTACTATCAATGAAATGAACATTTCTCCTCAACTGAAGTGGGATTTGTTTTCAATTTCAGCTGTAAGGAAATTAAATCTGACACTATGAATACCATATACAAGACACATAAGTGACATGGCATATTCTATTTTGAACTCTATGCCATTGTTATTTCTGGAGATTGCTAGAATTACATTGTACAATTACATGTAACTATGGTAACCTAACCTGATAATGTTACATTGTTCATATATCTAAATTTTGGGATATATCTTAGAAATTGACAATCTATACTTAAAATTTTGAAGTTAACTTCACTTATTGATGTCTAGTGATTTTATGTGAAGTTTCATTTTACTCTTTTAATGTGTTCAGTGCAAATATCGTATTTAAAAATATAAAATGGCTAGTAGACAACTTTACCACTAGCTTGTCATAGAAGCTTGTTCTTATGACCTTGAACAATGTACTCATACGAAAAAAAAAATACGAAAATCTTTCAATTAAGATATGGAATATTAATTTTAAAGATATATAGACATATCTTCTTATAAATAATTCAAAACATCCACCCACTTTATCAGCGCTACAAAGCCAGGTGATACAGGATAAATCTAATAATACTGAAATCATTGATGAATGTCACTGATTCCTTAGCTTTAACAACGTACTGTGGAAACTTATTATAACGAAGTTGCTGGGGAAAATACATCTTTATATCCAATATCAGGTGTATATAAACTGCTAGTTTAACAATGGATGCCTGTCGTGTTTGTTGCACGACACATGAGGAAAAAAAATAACTGTTGATTCTTGACATTTTAATGATTATCAATTGCCTAGTTGCTTTGGTAGTTTTCTTTTTTTCTCGTCGGATCATACAAACAAAGTCCTGTGATTGCGTGATGCGTCACGATAGCTCAAATCTTTCATTTAAACAATGATTTGAGAATTTTCCTAAATAACTTTAAATCAGTTAAATTCATATATCAGTGTAAAGAGGAATGTCCATGCTTTATTTAAAAAATACAATTAAAATATGCAAATGCTAATTATATGCAAATCAGGCTAATGAATATTAATGATATGTCAGTAAAAATAGATATAGAATTCAATTTGTCGATTTCAGTGGCTGTTGACATGGATGTGGTGTAGTAAAATGCAATTTGTTGATAGGATACTTATTTACCTTTCAGAAACTGTTTAAATTTTAGAAATTGGATAAAATATTTTGGCCAAAAAATGCAAACATAACAAACTGTAAGGTTGATAAATTACAATGTTCAAGAATAATATATCTTGTATTACCATTTCTTGATTCTGTAATGAGAGATTTTGTATATAAAGGACCTGAATCAAACTTTACCACTAGTACAGGCTTGTGCAAAAATTCATGCATATTTTCGATGGCCTGTGGCTCCAAAAATCAGCGGCAACGGATGTTCCATTTGACTTTCAGGGGGCTAAAAATTTAGGTCGAAGAATATTTTGTAAATAAAACTCTAAAAATGTTTCGAGGGATTCTCCCATACCCGTATACAAAAGTCATGGGGTCAAGTTATTTGTTCCTGCTGTGCATTTGTGATTTTTTTTTTTATCTCAAACAGTGGGTGTTTTTTTTCTCTCAAATAGTGAGTCCAGTATTTTTTCAGATTAACTTCCGTAGGTACTGAAATTGGCAGCACAAATACGAGAAATACTTTAGTCCTTATAATTTAGAATCATATCTAAGTCAACGAATGAAATTTAGATAGACCGATTGCCAGACGTGCTTTCTTTTATGCAAATGTTGTAAGTTTAGACTATTTGGCTTAAACACTGAAATAACTGGGCGTATCGGATGCCATCAGATTCAAGAATCCCGACTTTCCGCAACAAAATAACCAGTTCTTCAAATTCGAGTTAAAAATCGTCGAGTCATAAGGTATTCAAATTGAACAAAGTCGTTTCTAGCACTTTTTCTTAAACCTTTGAGGTACGCTTCCAAATAAGAGCGACACGGGGTATCCTCTTTTTACTTTACTGTGATGAATATGACTTATGAGAGTTTATTAACTGGTGTGGAATCTGATAATATAGTTTATTACTATTTGGAAAATTTTTAGCTTTATATAAATCAACTTCTCTTTTATAATTTGATTTAATTTGTATGTTAGTGCTCCAAAGCTATACTACTCAACAATTAGACTTTAAACTAGTTACAAAAAAGAGTAGGTTCAGAGAGACAAGTACGTTATAAAATGCAATGTTACCTACTTTCTGACTGTCCGTTAAACCTAAGAAAATTATATGCAAATATCATATGGGTTTTCAGGCCACCGTGTAGAAAGATAGCTTATAAACACAAAATCAAGAAATTGACTCACTTGTTTACTAATCTTTGTGTGTCATTAAGATCACATGAAGTCAGTTGCATCTCTAGAAATCACCTTTTATAAATCTAGCTTAAAATCTGACTGCATGTAGATATAGCCACTGGCATTGTTTTATTTCTATCATTCGTATTCTTATTTCCAAGTTTACATATTTCTTTCGGCAAATTGCTGTTGTAACATAATACTGAAATGTCACAATTTATTTTGACATACGCTCAGACCCATATATAGATGATATCATATGGTACTCATTATAGAGGTCAATACCTTTATGGTAACAGAAATAGCATCCGTGTATTCTCCGATGTAAAGTTGTAATATTGGGACAGGTGACTATGTCTTATAGAAGGGCTAATGCTTTATGTATTAGAATAGAATGGCCTATTATGTAACACGTTATTTCTCGTCGTATAGAACAAAATCCTCACCTAAATAATTTATGATTTAAATATTCATGATGTTCTTGAAACATATTTCACTTACAGCATTTACAGTCAGGCTTATTTAACTTCTAGTGCTGCATTAAAGGCACATCTAACCCCTCATTTTCTGACATATTCAATGCTTTGTAACTCAGCAACCAATAAGTAAATCCACATAAAGTACACATGTCTAGATGTGGATTTTCATGTAGAAGATGATGGTTAGCTTAATTTGGACCAAAATGTATACATTTTTAGCCTATTTTAAGGCCTATTTTTGGTAATATTTCAAAAAGCAAGTCAAAAATCAAAAAAATAAAAATAATGCGTTCCTAGACATGTGTTAGTAGATTCCAAAAAGCATAACAGGCCCAACTTTTTTTTTAAAAATTAAGTTAGGTTGTTTACAAATATAGTGGTCCAGCTAGGAACAAGGTTTTAGTCCTAAATTGATCTAACCGACATCTTCTACATGAAAATCTACATCTAGAAATGTATTCTTTTATATGGATTTAACTATCGGTTGCTGGGTTAAAAAGCATAATATATTTCTGAAAACGAGGGGTTAACTTTGCCCTTAAATTCAAGAGACGTCTTTGGAGTGTGAGAGCAGAATATTGGAAAGAAACTTTGATTTTAGATGCAACCAGAAACCGAAGTATTCGGAGAAAATTGCCAATGATGAGTATAGAAGGAAATTTACAGTGTGTCTCAGAAAAAAAACCACACACATTACAATCTTTGAGTGTAGAGTTTTTGCAGTTACCGGAAAGTCAGAAAATATGCAAAGGTAGTACTCTCAATCCATGAACAAACGTCAATATAACGTTTGGTTCACTTCAGTTGGTAATTTAGAACAAAAGTTACGCTTCGTTAAACATTTGGATGTAAAATTTCCTGGTCCAATTTCCCAATCCTCTTGAATGATGTTTTGTTTAGTATTATCTTTAACCTGCTTACTTAACCGTAACAAAGTTTACATCTTCATAATGTGTATACTATCTTTTACCTATGCTGAAACAATTAAACAATTTGATTAAAAAGTAAGACAGATATGATAAATTTTCCAAGGTGACCCATGTTTATTCCATTCAGAAACACACCTGCTTTATAAGCAAAAATCATGAAATTGGACAAGACAAAAATCAACCTAATTGTTTGATAAAATATAACTTTTTTTGTATACTACCGATTGAAATGAAACAAACGGTATCTTAAAGTTTAATATATGGACTATAAAATGCCTACTTTCTGACTGTCCGTTAAACCTAAGAAAATTACATGGAAAGATTGTACAGGTTTTTTTTTTCAAGACACCCTGTAGAAAGATAGCTTATAAACAAAGTCGAGAAAATGACTCATTTGTTTTCTAATCTTTGTGTGTCATTAAGATCACATGAAGTCAGTTCCATCTCTATAAATTACCTTTAATAAATCTAGCTTAAAATCTGAATGCATATAGATATAGCCATTGGCATTGTTTTATTTCTATCATTCGTATTTGTATTTCCAGGTTTCCATATTTCTTTCGGCAAATTACTCTGGTAACATAATACTGAAATGTCACAACTTATTTTGACATACGCTCAGACCCATATATAGATCATATCATATGGTAACTCAATATAGAGGTCAATACCTTTATGGTAACAGAAATAGCAGCCGTGTATTCTCAGACGTAAAGTTGTAATATCAGGACAGGTTACTATGTCTCATAAAAGGGCTACTGCTTTAAATGTATTGGAATGGTAAACGTCGTTTATCGTTGTGTAGAACAAAAGCCTCACCTAAATAATTTATGATTTAAATATTCACGATTTTCTTAGGCGGCCTAGGACGTGAATTCTTGACTTAGGGACAAGGAATTTCTAAAACACAAATTTAAGATACGTTTTACGTGTATTTCTATTAGGTAACGCGTGAACCCAATTGTTTTTAGATTTCATCATATTTTTATTTTTACCAATTACAAATATAATTTTAGTGACCATCCCGGAAGCTGTATTGTTCCATGAGTTTTCTAACAGCACGACAAAGGCGATGTAGGACGTGACGCAGCCGGGGATCGACTACGATACCGTACGGCAAACAGTAATAAGTTGCCACTGCCACCCTCCTCTGGATTTTCTTGAAATATATTTTACTTACAGCATTTACAGTCAGGCTCACTTGACTTCCGGTGCTGCATTAAATTCAAGAGATGTCTTTGGAGTGTGAGAGCAGAATATTGGAAACCGAAGTACTCGGAGAAAATTGCCAATGACGAGTATAGAAGGAAAACGAAATTATGTAAAATCAGACAGGAAATCAAACCCTGGTTGCAGTAGTACGAAGCCCCAGAAGGGACATCTAGAAAAAAATAATTGTAATCTGTTCCCACAGATTACGTAAACAGTGCGCACAGTTTGCGTTATCTGTGACCATATATTATAATATGTGACCCGTCATATCGAAAGGTACCTTAAGGTCGGCAAAATCAAAATTGATTTTTTTGGTCTCATCTGAAAGCTCCGAATTTAAGCTTTAAAATGACACCTTGATTTTGGTTATTGGATGTTCGGTAGCAAAGTTACACCCAAATTGATAAAAGGCATCGGGCTGATTCGGAAAACTATAGTTCTGAGAAAATCGAGTTTAAAGTTTTTGTATTTAGAAAATCTTGAATGGAGAGATAATTTTTAGCTTGGTTTTTAATACATTTTTCTTATGTTTTGGATGTTGGAACCTGATTAATATGATAGAATACACTTCAATGATAACCTTTCTGATGAAATTAGGAATTCGACCTTGGACGTGATTTTTGACTATGCTTAGCTTCAATGGCCCGTATCTCGTAATGTACTATGCCGGTATTTAAGGTACCTTTCGATATGACGATCCACATATGTGCGCGCAGTTTACGTAATATCTGGGAACAGATTTTACTCTCTGCGTCAAGGAAGTTATAGGGGGGAACAGGCTTTCTCCGCCATTTTGATTTTATCGCCGTGTAAATCCAATGAGACGGCAGCCATCTTGGATTGTCGCTCATAGAGGGTGAGTTATTGTACCTCCGGCATTTTACGGCTCCGTGTGCAACACTTCAAGAGTCTTCGCAACGGCGTACTTTAATCAGAGCAAGTCGCAATGCACGCTACATGAAACGCAGATCCATGAAACGCAGACACGGTTTGCGCGTGAAACAAAATGCACACGCTGTATAAGCGTCAGGTGAAGATTGACGCGGTCTGCCTGGATCAGATTACAATTATTTTTTTTCTAGATGTCCCTTCTGGGGCTTTGTACAGTAACGACAGCAAGGAGATAATCATAACAATTGCTTCTTCCAACATGATTTAATCGCAGCTGATTCATTTATAAAGGTGATACTGGTGATCTTTTTTTTTTTGAATTATAAACAAATTCAATACATTTTTAAGAACAAACCAACGAGTTTAGTGTCACTAATTTAAAAAAAACCAAAATATTCAAATTATGTAGAAAAATAAAACTGATAATCGGAAGTATTATTCAAGTATGCATACAGATATCACAATTAAAAAATAACGTTATTGAAGACCTTGAAAAATTAATACAACATAATATATAAAAACCAATAAAAACATTTTACTAATGATACTGAAACAGACATTTTATTAAATTGACATCTTAATCTTATCTAGAGCAGGATTTACTGTCAACTTTTAACAGGACATTACAATCTGTAAAAATATTATCAATGTCATTAGACAGAAAGTTGGCATAGAATATTCTATACTCTAACTCAATAACATTGTTATTTTTGGCAATCAAGATTGTGTAATTACATTTTTGAAAAATGTGACGTGTTGATTTAAACTATGTTACTATGGTAACCTATCCTAATAATGTTATATTATTAATATTTCAGAAAAACAAATGTATGCAGATTTTGTGATACATAAAAGAAAGTGACAATTTAGTTAGAATTATAAAGTCAGCTTATAGATTTCAGATGACGCTTCATTTTGACTTTTAATATGTTACTGCTAATATCTAAAAAGATAAGAACAACCAAAAGCCAATTTTATCACTTTTAGTGATGGACGGTCACATATGTCATCAAGGATGATGTTATGACCTTGAAGTTGTGCTCTTACATAAATATTCCATTGAAATATGACATATATATTTAAAATAAAGATTTAATAGACACATTCTGTGATAAATAATTCACACCAAGCACCCATTTTAATTACAGTTTCAAAGCCAGGTGATTCGATGCAAAGCTATTATAACTAAAAAATATCTGTTGACGAATTTGATTGATTGCTTTCTCTAAACACTACATGTGAAATGCCTTAAAGCTGGTTTCAGAATGCCTGTCGCGGTTGTCGCACGACAGACAGACATGAAGTAAAAATATAAACTGCGTATTCTTGACATTGTGAGAACATTTTGCGGTTAGCATGACCTATCGATACAACGATTACCTTGTTGTTTTGGTCGCAACAACACGTCGTTCTATTTTGGGTTGAATATAGTTTTTTGTGACCGAACCATTGCAGCGTGGTAAAATGTGTTATGCTGTTTTGCTACAGCTCAACATTGGATATGCATTATTGTCTGAACAGTAACACTACAAAACTACTCTCAAACAACCCTTAGTTTTGTTTTCAACAATAAGGGTATAGTTTACATTGTGACGAACAATGGGTATCGACAAGCAACGGATTGCAGTTTTGAATTGTCTGCCTTTAAAATACTAGCCACCTTAGACTGTCGTCACTATCAGTCGCAAGTTGTTTTCTTTTTTTAATATTGTGATGGCATACAATTAGTTGTGATATCGTTCAGATTTCGTTTGCCACTGCAACCCTCAATTCTTTGTCAAGTGGACTATACCACCCGCACTAATATAGGCTTTGATATCGGTCACCAAGTCGCGTTATTGTGGTCGTGACTCGTCGTTATCCTTCGTCCATTAAGTTGCGTTTACACTGTGACTACTTAGGGGTAACGACAAGCAACGTAGACCTGCGATTTGCAGTTTTGAATTTTACGCCCGTCATCGTTAGTTAAAGTCGGTTAACGCTCACACAATCCGCTAACCACGCACACTATAGTTACTATCAGTCGTTTTCAGTTTTTATTTGCAAGTCCGTTACCCTCCGTCGTTACCCTACGTCACAGTGTAAACGCACCTTTAATATGCAGCATAACTCGCAACAAGCTGTCTGACTACGTCGCTGGTGTCGCTGAAGGTCGTTACCATCTATCAGCAAAGTTTGCTTTTTCATCTTTAGTCTTTGCTTCCCGTCTAGAGGTGGTCAATATATTCCCACACTACAGTTGAGCGAAACACCTTTTTCAGTCCAGTGTATTTTCGGCCAGAGTCCAAAAAATGTATGTATGATTTAATATTTTAACTACATAGTAAAAATATGAAATCCTGCAAATTTCACGATTATTGGAGAATCAGAAGTAATTAAAAACAATAATTGAAAATCGCATATCGTCATTTTTATCTAACATGAAATCAGTGGCGACACTTGGTCAACCAGATATACGCCCGAGGACGGTTATAATACATATTGGGAAATGTCATTAAAAGTAAATACAACTCATTTGCATTGACACAACATGACTTACCTGCTGTTAGTGTTTTGCGTACTTCAATTATCGAGCTTCTTTTTTTACGCTGATGTGGGTTTGGCAGTGATACGATACCATTGCCTGCTAGGCAAAAATCTTCCCCTATTAAAAAGCGTTGAGTTTTCATTTCGGTCAGATCTCGGGTTTATTTCTAAGTTTATTAGAGTGTAACATATTCAATGTTGTTAAATCGGATGCTATTTTAAAGAGGACTTACTAGAAATTATAAATGTTTGAAAATAATTATTCAAATACCTTTAAATAATTGGAAAATCAATTTTTTCTGTCTAAAAAAGGGTAATAATATCAAACGTAGAGGATTCGCATATGACAATGACCGTATTTTGAAGAGGAATCTTAAAATGTCAACTTCAAATCATATAGATAAGTCACGCCCTAGAAATCCGAACGTTTTGTACCTTTCCGCACACGCCAGACTCATGATCGGCCAGATAGCAGTTATACCACGGGAATATTACACGGCAATCGATTAACAGCGATACGCTCAGACCATGATGACTTGCAAAGACCCAATATAATATACAAGTTAGGAAAATACTAAACATTTTTCGTACACATGGTGGAGTCTGATTGGGGTAATCGGACTGAATGGTGGTTTTGATTTTGTGTTGTACCATAAACAGGATTACCTTCAGGCTCAGACGATAATTGAATTGATTTATTAATAACATGTTAACTATAAACAAAGTAATATACGGAGTATTTACTATATTTGTAAAATGCATTTACTTTGATGATGAACATGGGTGTATTTTTAATCCCTATTGCACAAATGGAACGGTCCTTGCGCATGCGCATATGACATTTTTATGGACTTAGTTTTTTTCAGGAAAAAAAGGGTGAAAAATGGCCCTATTTAAAAAACTATTTGCTTTTTTTTTTTAATTTTTCTTTCAGAACCGTGTTCAGAGTGTAATTATCTTTATTTTAATGTATTATTTGTCACAAGGGGTTTTATATTTCTATTTAGCCATGTGTCGCCATCAATCACCAATAATTGTCAAATGTGACTTCTGCTGTTTTTGACCCCAAATTATCAAAATATCCTGAATAATTGATTTTTTTGTTTTTCATTGTTGAAGTAGAACACCGGCTCTACAAAACATATCAAGGAAAATTAAGGTGTTTTACATTTGTTTTGCCACTTAAAATTACCCTCGGAAATTCGATTTTTCTCTATTCCGTCCACATTTTTGTGATTCTCGAGTCCATTACCCTTCGTCAATGACAGGTCGTCACAGTGTAAACCTATATACCTTGATTAACTGTTTTATTACAGTTGTTAAAGAGGGTAGTAAACTATTCATACCACTTAAACCACAATTGAACATCATTGGGTCGTTGCCAAAACTCACAACACGTGTCAGTCATGCCTTAGTCGCTGCCCGTAATCAAATTAGCTTATCATGCTAAGCATAACTTTGTAGTAGTGAGGTTAATATTTGTTTCATATGTGACCCGTCATATCAAAAGGTACCTTAAGGTCGGCATAGTAAATTGCGAGATACAGGCCATTGAATCTGAAAATCCTCATAGACTACACTCTTAGAAGGCCGGGATCAAATTTTTGATCCTTTTTCGGGATCATTTTATTTTGATCCTTTAAGGATCACTTTTGATCCTTTATCCGTATTTCTGGTTTACTTTGATACGGAGAGGATGAGCTCACATTTTGATACCGCGTTTGGATGCAACGTGATGTTTTGTTTCATATTTGAGAACACCCCATTACCGCTACACAGCGGGGAATGTATACTATGGTGTAACATGTATAAATACGTTGATTTCATCACACAGCCCCGTGGTCGAGTGGTTAGAGCCTTGGTCTTGTAATTACCAGCAGGTATGAGTGCGGCGTGGGTTCAAACCCTGCTAGCGTCACTTCAGTGTGATGTTTTTTGCAGGTCTTTTTTATAAGAAATATTTGATCCTTTTTTTGGGATCACTTTGACCTTAAAGGATAAGCTCATATTTGATACCTAAAAAGGATCAAAATTGATCCTTTTTGTCTCATATTTGATACTTTCTTTCTAAGAGTGTACTGTGTTGTAATTAGTCGCCGGGGCCCTGACAATAATTAGAAAATGACATATTTTCTCACTTTCCTCAAAAATGCAAGCACATATGTAAGAATGGTTTGAGGATCGTAGCATATACCACTTGAGAATTTTTATGAGCCTAAAATACTCAGTTCTGATACAGGTAACCTTGTCCTTGAGGTTGAAAAGTGGATCATGAATTGCCCCTTTTAAGTTGATGTGTAATGAGATGTGCTGAGGCAGACACCATCTAATTGTTAAACAATAGAGGGATATTATATTAACAATGATAACAATACGCGTCCCCCTATCATGAGGCTATGCTTGAACGTTTTGTGCAGAGAGTGATCGTAGAAACACGTGGTTGGTAAACAAATGGATTGTTTGTTTATAGTAACTGTTAAGCTTATAAAAACAACGTAACTTACAAGAAAGTTTCCCACGCTTCAGCTTTGATGATAATGTGACCCTTAAGCTAGGTGGATTGTGACAACATTCACTTTCACAATCTTTTGACTGTTCAGCAAAAAATGTTCGTTTTCTTTCCATTTCAAGTTGTAACAACTGGTAACGACGATGATGATGGTGTACCTGGCGCATGTGGCAGAGACACGATCAAGGTTACCAAATATCAACAGCTGATAGTGATGGGCGG
>JXSR01S018302.1:102041-112899 GCA_000969725.1 Ophiothrix spiculata
GTAATTATTGATTGATTTAAGAGGATTAAAACTTAATTGATCAAATATTGTTACTAATTTAATAGAATATATTAAACTACAGAATATAAACAGCAAATGGTTTGACAATTTGAAAGAAAGTTTTCAAAAAGACACAAAACATATTTTTTCTTCATATCTCTTATACATGAATCTGTCCCATACTTCCTTCTGTCGTGGGGCGGCAGTATACTTCAGTGCGTTTTCTTATGCAGCACAAATATAGCAGAAAACATGAATGTATAGCAGTGATAAGCTCCTCATATAGGATCTTACTAAAATATAATGCTACACATTGTAAGCAAAAGGCTGGTCCGCTTTTGGAATACAAATGTAAGCAATTACTAACAAGACGAGCAATTGCTTGACAGTGATTAGAAATAGCTTTTGCGCATTGACAGAGCTTTTTCTTGCAAGTCAATGCTAGCTTTTAATATTAGAAATTCAAAAAAAAGCTATAAAAATAGCAATTGCTACTTTTATGAAATCGGCCTAATGTTCACCTCCGACTTTTCACCATTTTGTTGCAGCAGGTCTCCTTTTCATCCTTTTCATGGGTTTGCTATTACGCAGAAAACACCTGTAGCGATGCAGTGATAAATCATTTCCTGTATATTCTCATTTAAATTGACAAGGATAAAATAGAGGATAAAGTAGGTATACCGAGGTATCAATAACAGTACTGGTAATTCCTGTCCCTATTTTATTATAACCGTAAGGTGTTTTTTTGTTCAATGCAATAAATAAGTAAAAAAACTTTTGTATAAAGATAGGAAGGCAAACAAATATGTAACTTCTTGTAAAATAATATTTCGAAATATTGAAAAAAGGTTAACATTAACAGAGTTTAGAGAGTCATGGCGGCATTTATTACTTTTTCAATTCCAATAAAACACAAATAATGTATATAAAGGACTGGCAACCGGTTTTAGTTGAAATCATATAAAATAAGATTAAGAAAATTACATCTTACAAAATGCTTTCATATAATAACCCAGTTTTTTTTAATAAAGTCATGCTTGTTACAACTTTGAGCATTTTAATTTCTTGAGATATTAACGAAAACATAATATTCAAAACTCGATTTAAAAATAAAAATTGATACTCATATAATAAGTAGCTATTTGATTTACACATATTACATTTACACATATTTAGCCCATATCGGTTAAAACTTGGATTTGAATTAATGGAGTTACAAGTTTGATTTTGAATATATAGAATGGTTAAGTTTAGACGATAAAAGTAAAATAAAGAATTATATAAGCACTATTAGATGATCTTATAACTCATCACGGAAAACAAAAGAACATATTGATTTAAACGACTTATACAATTTACAAGATTTACTGGGGTATAAAATAAGTCTGTTACGTCAGTTGTAAGATGGCTATTTACTATTGTAAAACAATGTTGACCATAATAAAACCAAGATGTAAACGAATACTTTAAAGATATTAAGTTATAAATAAAGAAAAGAAAAATATGACAAGAAACAAAAATTGCGTATGCCTGCCTCCTTTAGGCAAAAGAGAAAAAAAATTGTGATTTTCTTGAAATTTTGAATTCTTGTGCCCCCGTGAAACATACACCTCAGCTTTGTTTTAGGATCTCTTATGATACTTAGTTCATTTAAAATTCAATAAAAACAACGATTAAACTAAACATAAATCGTGACTGTTGAATTCAGCACCAAATAGTCAAATGAACATCCACAGGAAATAGCCATCAATCATATAATACGATGCAGCTGCTTGACAGTAATTGGGAAATATCTAGTAATCTGTTTGATGAGGTGTTGACTCTTTATTTGAATAGTATTACATTCAGACTTAAGGCTACAGTCCCTAAATGGGTGCCATTTTTGCCTATTTCTTACCTACTTACACATATCAGAATAATACAATTTTTGGCTTACATATGTAATAGAGTCTCAAGTTTATACATGAGACTTTAGTAGCGATTTCACGGCCATTATCAAGGTCAAAATTACGTCAATAAAATACTTCGAAAAATGTACACCTTTTTCGCCGAAACCTTAAAATTTTATGATGTTTGAACGGTTCGCCTGTTTTCAAATTTTGACAGATTGTAGGCTTGATACTTTTTATTGAATTACAAATAATATTTTATAAATGTGTTGTGTTGATTTTGAATGATAATGTAACAAACCCGCGTTGTTTTGCCCGAAAAACCGGGCGTGAATTATGACCCTAAGTTCGCCCTCTTTGAGCTGTGAATAGCCTAATTTTAGTATCTACATTATCTACATTTTGTCTGATATACGCATTCGCATAATTTACTTACAAATTGAGCAATGAGGCAAAAATTGCAATTTTTATGTAAACAAAAGAAAAATATGGCCTTGATAGCTCAGCGGTAGATCTCTCGCTTCGTAATGCATGACTAACCCCCGCCATAATCCATGGTTCGAGTCAGTGGAAACTATTTATCTTTTCATGATTGTAAAAATAGTTAGGATTCACATTTTCCTGAGCATGTGGATTCCTCGTACCCTTAAAGACCAATTTTCGTCTCTTAATTATCCACATTTATTATGCCAACTATACGAGGAGGGATCAAAAAGTGTTTTAATTTCATTCAGAAGGCGAAAATCTATATCAATGAAATTGCATCAGAAAAGTCACTCATTCTTATTTATGGTCAAAAGTGGCGTCATGAGTAGTTTTACTTTATTTACTGGTGGTGATAAATATCGTAAATCTGACCGCTAAACACATAACCTGCATTTAGAAATTTGAGACACACGGCATGATTGATTCTTTGTGCCCAGAAAATTTTGATGACACCACGAAAGGTTATTTATTTGATACCGTATTAAACGGTAGAGTCTCTTCTTTCCAATGATACCAAAATTATTGAAATCTTTTGATGAATGCAGTCACAATAACGTATGGAAACATGGCGGACCTAAAAACATGAAATGTTGATTTTCATCCATATAAAAATGCATTTTTTCGATAGATAAGATCTCCATTTCGACAATCTATCACGGATAGTCAGTTAAAAGTGGGAGAAATGTGTTACTTTGGACAGTGAGTATGAAAAGATATCTTCAGTCGTCAGTCGATTATTTCAAACAGAGTATTATCACAGAGTAACAGAGATGACACTGAGTTCAAAACATGGCCCCAATTAGCGTAGCGTGTATCATAATAGAGAGGTTGTGAAAATAGCGTTAAGGTGCACGCAAACGTAAAGTCTATTGTTCTTCATAAGAAAACCTACAAATAACAAAAAAGAACATAACAGGTTGTGAGCTGTTTTAGGTTAACGTTTACCTTAACGCTATTTTCGCAACCTCTCCAATATGTGGACAAAAACGAGGCCACACGAGATTGCTGTACCCGATTAAACGAAAGACACATCATGTACGATATCGATATTTTATCGATATTTGAACAGGATTATTCTTTGTGTGTCCTCGTTAATAGGACTATTAAGAAATAGCAATCAAATAAGCTATGAAGTATAAAGTGTCAGGGGCCTGGTATTATTAACACTTGTCTATGGCTTTTTGATATCCGCTCGTGATCTGAAGTTGAGGCAATAAATAATTCATGTGCTTGGAAACAAATAGCTTGATATGGTTACTTAATGAAGTTTAAGTTATAAATTTCATACCACTACCTCGGTTTCACCTAATAAATTACACCAACTTCAAAGTCAAAAAGTATGTCAGTTATTTTTCAAACTCTCGAGATTTTGGCTTCCAAGAGGAAAATTTAATATTAACCCTCGTCTTACCCCCCCCCCCCATCCCGCCTGTGATTTTGAAATCGGGACCCCTAAAGTTATATTGTTTGGTACTATATAGTATAGGGTAGTGTCTCCTCTTTCCATTGATACCAAGATCATGAAAATCGGTCGATTGGTGATTATGGCAAATCGTGATTATGGCCAAAATGGCAACCAAAATCAAAATTTTGCTATAAAAGTTCTAAATAATGGATTTTAATCGTGTTTTTTTTAAATAAAGAAGGGACATGATATATTCTAACATGTCCTGCTAATTTCAGTTTCATGACATGCATATATTTGTCAAAATGGCGACTTAAATTTTTTCGGGGCCTAAACAACCCCCCCACTCCCGAAACTTTGACGGCCTACCTCAACCCCACCTTAGGTGGCACCTCCCTAATTTTTTCATCAAAATGCCCGAAAAGGATGTAAAATAGATTACCCATATGCATGGGGTCGGTTGTTTTGCGTTTTTATGCAGCGGGAAAAACCCTTAGGGGAACACCCCTCCCCCGGTAGACGAGGGTTAACACTCAAAGACTGATTCAATAATGTGGCCTCTTGGTTTTTGGATCACTTTCCTCCTACACTGTAAGAAATGTCCGTAATGTTACGTTTCTCGTAATCCAAGTTAAGCCGTGTAAATTAAGGTACTGGTGCATTTAAACGGCACTTCTTGTATTAGTATTTGCATTACAAGATACACCGATGTTAATCATGTTAATGTTGAAATTAGATTGGTATAAGTATGGCGTAACACCCATTTAATGGGTTGCTAAAAATATATCTTAATATTATGATTCCACGCAATTTTTAAGCAAAAGATCTGTAAAAATACTGTATACTAAATATCAAAATAATTAATGCATTAACACTTAACTGCACTTAGTGCATAGGGGGGGGGGGTCCATAGTATCCCCCTTTTAAAAACCACTTTACCGCCTGAAATTGTTGATAATCTTTACACCATTATATAGGTACACTTATCACAATCATATTTAAAAAAACAGATATTCGTACTGTTTCAAAATGGCGACCAAATAACGATTTTCGTCGCGCGACATCTTGATTTTTGCCAAAATTTGAAAAACCCACTTTAAGAAGGAATTTTCCAATGAAATTTGGCTCAAATTAGGAGATCATGAATACATTGACATTGCTGAAATAGTATTAGAAAAATTGTACTCCTTGTTGGTTTTATGGGCAAATCGCACCCCTATCCCCCCACCCACCCCCACCCCAACCCCTGCTAATTTGTGCTAATAAGTGCTAATTAGCTCGAAAACGACGCGGTCAATCTCAATTTTTTCCCCCAAAGAAGCGTAGCTACAATTTAGGCAATTACATATATTAACAGCCGAAATATTGCGGCGTTAAAATGCGAGAACAGGAAAATTAAATGTTGGGTACCATGCCACCATCACCCCCACCCCCACCACCACCCCCACCCCAACCTTTATATTAATACAGTTGAAATAAGTTACAGGTATCGTAAAATTACGGACATTTCTTACAGTGTTCTATATACATTCACTGAATGGAATGTTTCTTAATTATTTGAGAGGAGAAAAATAAGGTTATCATCAAATATAATATGGATTCAAACTTTTCCCTAATGGCAGAGTTAGAAGATGCCCATTATTGCGTCGTCATATTTTACATTGAAGCATCCAGCAGCATTGTCATATCAGTTGGATCGTATTGTAACAAAAGAACCCCGTCTTGGTTCTTGGTTGGATATCCTCCATAGGACTTCGCATGGAAGTTTTGACAGGAGGTGGGTGGTCACGGGGGAATTTAGTTCATGAAGATGGGGATGCTCTGTACTCTATGGGTGTAAATCCTCTGTTCTAGCTCAGCAGGACTTGGAAAGCAAAACCAACAACAGTATTATCTTTAATATTAAATGGAAACCTTGTAAGAAAGTTATACAACAAGGTTTAAAATGTACATGATTCAACTAATTAAAAGATTAATGAATGAAAAGATCAAGTTAAACTTGAAAAGAGACTATCACAATATAACATTCTGTCCATCCTGTAAACATAGGTATAAAGTAAGTAAAAATAGTCTGAGCACATCCTATCCTCCAACATACAACAAAGCTTTGTACATTCCCTCGCTTGCATAATTATGATTATTAGTTTTAACGGTGTGCCTAAATTCCCATTAAGTAAACGAACTTTTTTAAGGCAATGATCTTTATAATTTTACATGCGCAATCTGCTACGTAAATATCTTCATTTCTGTTAACAGTATACACCTCTATACCAACCTGGATCTTTCAGCATATCCTTTGAAAAATTTCATTTCTATTTTGTAAATTAAGGCCGTTTTGTTGAAATTGATCCCAAATCCACTTTCTTAATTTCACCTTTTCGACTGGGTCTGAATTTAATCTCACTTAAATCTTTACTGACTACTTTAATTGCCTTAATCTTGAGAAGTCGGTCAAAGGTTTCACACAGAGCAGAATAATTTGAAGCCAAATCATGCTTCGAACCTGACGTGATGACCTGGTCAGCTTCCAGCACAGCATTTGTAAGCTCGGTTTTTCTATTATGTAAATCTAGTTTGGAAACACTTATCTTCTCAACTTTCTGCGATTTTATTTGAGATAACTTATCCATCATTTCCTTATGTTTTTTCTCAATTGCATCTAGATAGGCCTTCTTTTCCTCACCTAATAGTTTCTCAATGTTTTCAGCAGATTCGGCAAGGTTAGATTCAACCTCATCAGTGTTCGCAATGGCATTTACCAGCTGTTGTATCAAACCTTTGCAACTTGCCATCAAAGACTTGATCTCCTTTACCTGACCTTCATGGGCACTCTCTATTGTGACGTAGTCATGATCTGGATGCCTGTGTTCCATCACTGTACAGTCCCTACAGATAGGGACCCTGCACGTCCTACAGAACCATCTCAGGGCTTGATCATTATGCTTCTGGCAATTTTCTTCATTCGTCTCTTTACTCATCCCAATGTGTCCAGATTGTAACTCATCAACTTTAAAAACTGCATGACCTTTAAGTGGTTTTATAGTTTGATGTAAATTAACGCAAGGTTGACAAAGAAACCCGTTGCAATCCATACAACGCGCCAATATTTCCTGACCTTCAGCTCCACAGCTGACACATGGCTTCCTTATCTTCCCCTTTGTACTTAATATCTTACTATCTTTGAGCTGGTTTATCAAAAAGTTGTCCTTGAATCCGTCTACTCCATCTGATGGTAAAGGTGTCTTTTCTTTGCACAATGGACAAACAAAGACTCCAGGAGGATGTCTGACTTTCTTCAGACATTGAAGACAAAATGAATGAAGACAAGGAAGGGCTTTGGGGTTGTCCATTTCTGACAGACATATCCAACATTCAGTGAGGCTGGTTGCTGTATCTTGTGCTGAGGGTGTAAGTTCACTGTATGCCATTGTTTTCTTGTAGATGAAAACTGGGTGGGTTTTTATTGTAGGTTCTGTATTGTCTTAAGATTTGAATTCTTAATATGAAATACTGTCAAGTAGATACTGCCAGCTGCTCTTTAAACAAATATGTTTACAAGTGATATATAAATATATATATATATAAGTATGTTCCCTTAATGCGCCAGATATCACGAAGAAACTCTCAATAACTGTACAAAATGTTGCTCCTCAATTATTTCTTAAGCAGCATTTGGTCTTGCATAAGCACTTCTTGAAAAAATATTGTTGGTTCTGTCGAAAAGTATGCTTCGTTTGCTTGAACATTCAAAATTCTGATACTTCTTGTCTTTGTGCTGTATTACTTGCTGCATTATCTGGTATATTTAGATGATTAGACCTGGAGAATAAATGAAAATAAAAAGAAAGAGCATTAATTTTGAGACTGTATAAAGTTCAATGACGATAGTACTGTAGGACCTTGGTGTAAATGTGCCCAGTTAAAATCATTACATGCTCACTAAAAAGTCGAGTATTTTAAATGTTCAAAAATTATATAAATTTTGAATATACATCAAAAACCAAACGTTTATGACCTCACCACAATTTTTTATTAAAATCTTATACACGACTTCCGTTCGTTGGAGCACGTCTTATACACGGTTGCTCATATAGTTGGAATAAAAATATTGTTACCACTTTTTAACGTAAAGGTCAATTTATGATGAAAATATCTGAAAACTTATGTTGCTTTTGGTCAGATTTGATAGGTTATCTTGTTGGGTGGGAAAAGGAACTCCGAATATGATCAATTTTCTCATGTATTGGTAAAGTTGAGTGGTCATATCGAATGTCTATCTCTAGTAGAGTGATAAGCAGGTGGTTGAATGTCTTTGTCATGCTTGACTGAGCCAAGAGAATGCTTGGAAGCAAAGCACAAAATGATCCTTCAACGCCCCTCAATTTACAAAAATAGGGTTGAAGTGAACGTGACAACGACATTTAATCCCCAGGTTATCACTCTACTACAGATAAACATTCCATATGACCACTCAACTTGAGTAGAGAAGTGATCTTGAACAAGGCGGGGTTAAATCAAATTGGACCTAAAAGTCACGTTTTTGACCAATTTTTGTTGTTGCCCCCTTTCCAGTACATAAGAAATTTATCACATTCGGAGTTCCATTTCACACCCAACAAGATTACCTTTCATAAGTTTGCAGATATTTTCATTATAAATTGACCTTTACATAAAAAAGTGGAATAAATATTTTTATTCCAACTATATGAGCAACCGTCTTATAGATGCCTTGAGCAACTTGGATTGATCTTTTAACTGTGAATCAAATTTCAATATTCAGGAACCACGGGACATGATGCCACTAAAAATATAATAAGACAACAAAGTTTTGAACCACCACTTTATACAGGGTGTATCAAAAAGAAGTTTACAGTGATTAAAGTGACTCCATTTCAAAAAAGTATGATACATTTTTCTAAATTTGTTTTCAATTATAAGTAGTAGAGACCATTATCTTTCCATAACAGAAAAAATACAGTCGTACGACAACCGAAACGAAAATTATGGTCAATTTTGTAAATTGTAAATAAAATCAAATGTGGAAAGATTGCCTGGTTCCACACTTGCACTTTTGAATGAAGGTAACATCTTTTAGCTAAAAAGAAGATCAAATAGGACAAAACAAATAACTTCTGACGTTTGGAGGCTAAATCCTATCCATTTTTGCCTTGTAATTACAGTTTGAATAAACTTTAGATATTTGACCATTGTCTGCCATTTTTTATCACTTCATTTACAAGGCTTTTCGCTGTCCACACATTAAAGAAAACAACTTCCCTGGATACTTAAATTGACAACTGTGCATCAATCAGTAATGGTTTTCCAATATCACTTGGTTTGATGTCCTAAGGTCTCTTCCATAAGTGTTAGTTTAAGCCAAAGATATTAACGAATTGGTCGACATCTTTTGATCAATGTTTAAAACTAATTGCCGAAAGGTGTCGCAATTTGTTAACAGAGCCCTAATCTGACATGCAGGTAATGTAAAAGTTCTCTAGTCTTCGTAAAAAGGGAACAACATAAGGATCCGTCATTTTTTTTTTTTTTTGAGTTTGCGCAACCGGTTTTGTTTACAATTTTCAAAATTGACCAAAAATTTTCGTCTGGTTGTCGCACATATGTAATTTTGTTCTGTTATGGAAAGATAATGGTCTATTTTACTTAAAAGGAAAAATAAATTTAGAGAATGAATCATACTTTTTAAATTGGAGGCACTTTAATCACTGTAAACTTCATTTTGATACACCCTGTATAGAGAGTGTTGTGGATTTTGTTTTAATCCCTAGAGGTATCTATGTTAGTTCTTTAAAATTTAAAGGTTGGTTTAAAAAACTGCTTTATCACCATTTATGTATGAATGTTATTCACTGTTATCGTAAAAAATGTTAACGTATTTTTGATGTTAACTTAAAACCCAACATCTTTTATAGTAAAACTCAATTAGGTTACACTTTAGGGTTCCAATTATTTTAATAACTTAAGACATTGAATGGTCAGACTTACGGCACTTCCTCAAATCTTTGTATTCGAAGTCTCTCTGTGGAACTAGGATCAACCTCTATTTATCCTTGTTAGCAACCAGTCCCAGTAATACCAAATTGAATTTGTATATTACTTTATTTTTTGAAATTTTTGAAACCGTGACAGCATATGTGGCTGTCCAGCCCGTATGAGCCGTAAATGCCAGAAACCTCATTTTGCGCTACAGGTGAAAATACATGTGAAGGTCGAAAATTGCCGAAATTGATTTTTGACAGATTCACAATTTCTGTGCTTATTACAAAATACCAGCAAAATTTCATTGAAAGAAAATGATAGGAAATGTGAAATAAATCTGCATATTTTTAAAACAATCAACAGAAAATATAGGGCTTACTGATCTTAGAATGCCTTTATCTCAGTTATACGTTTTACTCCCCCTCAACCTTTGAAGGACCATAACTTGAATTCTGGAAATCGTGTGAAGTTCATTACGGTGTCATTTTAATCCTTAAAGCATGGTCTTTGCAAATAATTAAAAAAGTGAAAATGACAAGAGGTGGCATTTACGGCTGGTTCGGGATGGACGGTCACTTATGTTCTATAATTCCAATGCATGTCACTTCACCCTCGCAAGCATTCACTCAATGCCGCTATCAGCAATAACCTAAAGTATAGAGGGCAAATCGGTCAACAGTGGGTGAGACTCACAGTTGTGCAGCCAACTGTGTGTGTTGGTATTGAGTGGCTTGACAAAGACGGATTGCCTGAGTGGCAAAAAAGCTAAAATACATAACAATTGAAAATAAAGAATAATAATTAAAATTAATTTGATTACCATTTCAGTTGACATTTTTCAATGAGCATTTGCCATAACATAAAATGGTACGAATGAAAGATCAAGGGAGAAAAATATTTCTATTTTGATACTGCACTGTGCCCTGATTATCAACATTATCAGGCTGACTACAAAAGTCTAGGTTAAAAATAACCCTTTTAGAGCACTTATATGTTTTATTTGATCTCTTTTTTTATAAAGGGGATGACTGTATCCAAGATCACACTTTTTCTTGAATTTAAAATTGACAATCATAAAATT
>JXSR01S018305.1:0-15862 GCA_000969725.1 Ophiothrix spiculata
AGATCTTTTCTTACAGTGTATTTATTCTTGCTTTGCTTTTAGCTCGAACCCGAAAGGTTAATTCTGACCTTGATCCTTGTTTTGGGTCGTAACAATACCAAGGCTGAAAATAACAAACTACACAAACAAGTATACACTCAATTACATTAAGTCTGGACCTTGGGCCTTATCCCTCATCATCATACAAATTATTTGGAAATTCATTAATAATTAAAAAAAATTGTTATTACAAATTAAGGATATACCAGGGACATCTTATTCTAAAAACAACGTGCTCTCTATGTCTAAACACTTAAAAACAGATCGCCTTTTACCGCACGGCATCAAAGTTGGCATCCCTAACACCTTGAGTACTTAAATACAATAAGAGCTGTAGGCAAGTATCAAGAAATGACAATTATTCAAATGATCACACAGGTTTAATTTTCGAGGTGATCGAAACATATACTGGCACCTGTTCAAATGTTTTTTTCTACATCATCGATTAATCACATTACTGTTAAAGTTCGTACGTTTAAAGTCCCAACGTCTATTATGTTTTATTAGTTTCAATTCAGGAAATGTAAGTTACTAGAGTTAATCCGTTCATCTTTTCAATTTCCGTATTTCGCTTGTATCATTTCAAACCACCTGTGCCCTTATAAATATAAAAAATCATATTTTCACTCATTGAACCGCTTTTTATATATAAAATATTTTAAGTTAACCACTTACGCTAAACACATAAGTAAGTTAATGCTTTACGAGTTCAAAGCAAAGACAAAGTCATTTTAAAATTCATGTTGCATCTAAAGGGTTTTTTTAGTTTGCTTTTTAATAACTTACACTAGAAAATAGTCAGATAGAGCGGAATGTGTTGGAACATTTTTATAGAACTGACATTTTCTTCTAAAATGGATTATCAAGTCGTAAGCTACATGTATATGGAAAATGCATGTGAGCAGTATCGTTGCATTTTTTTTGTTCTTTTTTCTTTCTGTTTTATGCTTTAATTGGCAATTAGTTCTTATGAATCGGATCTTTTTAACAGTTTAATTTGTAGTTATTTTCAAAAATATTACACCCCTCAACGAAGAGTCTAAAGTACAGTCACGTGATCACAAATTTCAATCCAGCACGGACTTTGTACACTTGTTTGGTCTCCCTGGTGTTAATTTGAGCGTAAAGAATCAGTCCGATTTTTGCAAGATTACAGTTTATTGTCGTGGGGTAATGTTAAAGGTTTTACGTAAAGGAACAAGGTTTTAGGGGTTCAGTTTTAGCTGGCGGTGTTAAAAATCGATATGATCTACTTTCGCTACAACTTATTTAAGACAATGATCTCTGTTATATCGTAATTTTTGATGCAATAATCACCAAAGAGAACATAAGTGTTTAAAAATAGCTCTTAACCTGCCAAGTGCTTTAAGTAAATAAATAAAGACTCCCAAAAAATATCGCCTCACCTCGAAAAAATGGCTCGTGCGCGAATATGGAACTTACAAAAACAGTTTAAAGATCTTTTGTACAAGCGCTGGAATTACAGCTTTCATTTGACACCCTATTTTTGACAACTGACTGAGAAACATTGAAGTTATGATTTTTTAAAACCCAATGTGTATTGTTTAATGCATTAAAACAGTCCCCGTAGCTTGTTTTGGCCCATAGATGATTTTTGTTGCTTTCAAAATGGCGACTTAATTGGAGATAATGAATGAAGAGCTCAGGCACATTGTAGCCGTAAGAAACGAAGGAATACCTTGTTGTTGTATGGCTGTGCGATTTCAAACGAAAAGACTGAAATGCCACCATGTTCGAGTGAAACAAAATTCACTCTATGAAAGAGTGACTGTTCACCCTTTTCATGTTTATGGTGTATCATCAAGTTATTAAACATGACATGTTCAAAAACTACGAAAAATACACTGTTTTTCTTAATTTTTTAAATTTTGTCGAAATGTTATATAGACAAATATCTTTTTAGTGTGACCATACTTTGGTCTAACTATTATCGGGGTCAATGCATCAATTGAATTGATTGTCTATAACAGAAGGTTACCTGGTTACACTGTTGAATGTTTCTAGACTATTGCCTATTTGGGCGCGTAATACAAACTCACTATTTAATTAAAGCACACATTTAAATTCATGCTTATAGTTAATGAAGAGTTTGCAACAAACTAGAAGACGCAATTACTGGCAAGTTGTTCTACAGACATTGGATAACAAGACAACAGGACAGACACGCCATCTTGCAAATGGAATAATATAGGAATTTACCTTTTTTGTGCCACGGATGATGCTGATGTGAGTAAACAATATATATTTACATGTTATTTTGTGATTTTAACCTTAGGGCTGATTTTCGGACATGTTACTTGTAAAGAACATTTTTTTAAAATGATTGATGAAAAGACCTGGTTATTCCATGTTAACTTACTGAAAATGAAACAAAAACTATATGAATGGTTAATAGAGTAACATGGGAACTCTTTTCAATTCAAATAATTAATTTTGACTATAGCTAACTTTTCGAAGTAGTCTGTTGATGCAATTTTGACCTTGATCATAGTAAAGGTTCATGTATAAACTAGAGATTCTATATCATATATACGCCAAAAATTGTGATGATCGGACATGTACAAGTAGGCCAAAACTTGCAGTAACCTTGACGTTCAGCCAAGCGAGACGTTTTTAGGGACTGTAGCCTTAATAACTATATATGTTATTACTATTGTAATTTATGAGTGCTTTATTTATGTTTGACATTAAAAATTGGCGAAGTGAACTAAACTGTTTTACCTTGTGTAAAGTAGGTCATCCTCTATATTTTGATACATTATATATTACTTGGTCTAGATATGGTAATCAATAATCAGTGTATTCATTTCACAGGTTGTCTTTACCATGTCTTATAAGTAGTGTCGGTGTTCTATTATCATGTAACAAACTTTAGAAAACAATTTCCACACTGAAGATATCGGTTTCATTACGCACTAATGGTTTATAGATATGAATTGTCACAAACGACCAACTGACACAATTTTGCAAAATTTTGAAAACAAGTTTGGGCTTGTAATTGAACAACTGCATCATCTAAAAACACTTTTCCCATGTAAAACATTGTAAAATAGGTAGACCATTGATCTACTTACTGAGAGACAGATGACATGCTTTGCAATATCTTTGCAACCCTTTGAACAACTATTTGGTAAAAATGGACACAAGACACCATCCTGTTTCGAATTCAGGCGTGGAATACCACTGTATTTGTTACGAAGAATTATCCTTCCTGAAGATGTGTTAACCTGCGTCGAACTTGGCTATTTGGGGATCGATGAAGTCCTCTCCCCCCACACACACACACTTTGAAACGAATACTTACTAAAACTATTTGGTGATTCTAAATATCACTGGACATCAACATAACATGAGGGGAAGCAGGTAGCGCAGCGGTAATTCCCTCGCTTTGCACCAATGAGCCTAGGGCTGTTGTGGATTCGACCCCCGGTCTCAGCGCTGTATGTGCAATTGGTTGCCAGACCAAACTTGCTTCCGCAGGTTTTCTTCCGGACGCTTCGGTTTTCCTTCTTCATCTAAAACTTGCAAATAAATATGACCATCTGACAGAGGGCCCTTGTGGAAGTAACAAGTAACGTCTAATGTTAGCGGCCTACTAGCAAGTAACGTCTAATTTTGGAGGCCTACTCTATACATTTCTACCTGTCAGTGGCGACAGAAGGTAACAATTTTAGAGGGGCGGCTATTTTTTGTTTATCACAATGTTTTTGTAAATAAAAATGGTCGGAGGAAAAATTGTGTAATAATTCGTAATGCGCACGTAAAAAAATCCGTCAAATCGGCTAATTTGAGCTAAAATTTTTAAAATTTGTAAAAAACTTGGCAAAATTTGACTGAAAATTGACATAATTCGCAAAAGAAGCGCGCAATTTTTTTCACATTAAATTATCAAAAACAAAGGGAAAATCAATGTCCTTTCCTTTTTTTCTGTTTTATAGTTTTTGAGGGGGACCGTCCCTTCCCTCCGAAATTTAGGAGGGTACATCCCCCCCCCCCCGCTTCTGCCGCTTATGTTACATATGTGGTTGGACGATGGCTAACAGGCTACTACGATTTAGAAGATAGTCTTCGTTAATACCTAATAGAAAGGGGACAATTTTATATAATTTCATCAGAATAGTTTTATGTGGTATTATCTGCTTAAATAATAAATACAAAAATCTAACAGTCAAAATAATTAGTAAGATGCAAACAAAAATGTCATTTTCACTTTTTTCTTGTCATAAAACCAATATTAACTTGTGTCAGAAACAAAGAAGTTCATCCAAAATATAAACGAAAGATTTCGAAACTCTCTGTATGATTTTGAAATGAAGAGAAAAAAGACTTACATGTACCAACATCTACATTGTCTTTATCTCATACATGACAAGGTCAATAAAGTCTGACTGACACTTTAGTTCAAATTGCAGTTGATATTCAACTTTCAAGTGTTGAAAAATACACTCTTTGTCCGTACGAAATTTTATTTTTAACTTTAATTCCTGCATTATAGACCATTTAAAAAGAAGCAAAATATGAAAAAAAACTGGTAAAGAAAGTATAATAAAGATTTATGAACGAAAGAAAAAGGCCACATGACATACATGTAAAAGCATTACCAAATTGTTCTTAATGTTTTATTACAGAAATAAAATAAATTACATGCACAAATTGGAATTAATGTTGATAAAAATACACGTACTCCCAATGTTTTCCCCGGGGCCGCTCGAAGAAAAACGTGGTACGCATGCTCGTCAGAAAAAAAAATGTCGAAAAAGGGTCGGATTTTGCAGTTTGGCTCATTGACGTTGTCGACGTCTTTGAAAATATTGTGACTTTTCAGGGTAACTTTCGACATTAAGGGTCGTCTTTTTACTATATCTTCGACTTTAAGGTCATTTTTTCTCCAGCTATTCTAAACATTCTAAGAAATACAACAGAAAAGACTTACAATGTATTATTTTGTTTTTTTATGGCAGAAAGTGCGTTGAAGCCGTTTAAGGTCCATTTAAGTGTGTTATGCCATTAAGGGATCAAATGTGCATTACGCCATTTAGGGATTAATTTCAGTGTATTATGACATTTAGGAGTATGATTTTGAAAATTTTACGCCATTAAGGGGTGAAATTTGCTGTGCATGTTTACATAATTTAAGTTACGATTTTGAGGTGCTCTGACGAGCATGCGTACCACTTTTTTTCTTCGTGCGGCCCTGAGGTGTTTTCATTCTGTTCTGGCTTAAAAATACTTACGCTTGTACCAGGTACTACCATCCGCTTGCCATTTCTTTAGGGTACGAATTTTTCGTTGCAAATCTTATCCGTTTGAAAGAAATCATAACCAATACCTTGGAAAGAAAGAAATTTATTGAGTAGAATTAATTAACATGTCTAGACAACTTGAACTACTTGATAACCTTTTCCCATTTGTCAAAAGACATTGATAATAAAATAGTTTAGCATGACTTGTAGCGGTCTTTTATATATATCACGAAGAGATTCAGCGCTGATAAAATTGCCATGAAAACAGATGATTACATTTAGTCATTAAATAATTTGTTAATGGTATTGCTTTTGTCTTGATCATAACCACCAACTCTTTGCTATATTGATTTTCCTTTAAATTTAATAAAAGAAATGCTCCTCCCGAGGTTGTATAGCAGATAAGACATATTTAGTGTCTGCCTTCAAATCAAAAAGACAAAGCATTTCATGTCAACTGTTAAATGATATGTAAACAACGACCTTTCTTTGACATATTTTAGTCTTGTATGTGGGCAGACATTCTATCAAATAACCGTTAAAAATGCTGTCATGAAGTTAGAAGGGCAATGTCAAGCAACTCCTGCTTTTTTAAAAAATCCTCAAGTACAGTAGCGGTCTTTTGTTGACTTGTTATTAACCCACAGTTGATATTCAAATTAGTATTTCAAGGTCGACGCCATGTTTTATCAGTATGGGACGTTAAAGCAGCAAACATACTGCCAAAGCTAGGGAATGAATGTTCGCCATGCATAATATTTAATTGGATATGCTCAGTCACTAATCACTGCATACACGTCTAGCCCTTTTCTATTCATAAATTATCCATTGTGTTTCTTTTGTTTAGAGTTCGTTGCCCTGACCGTTATTTTTAAGAATGAGGTCTAGAGCCGTTATCTAACAAAGCATTTTGATAACGTTCTGAGCAGTGATGAGACGAGATGGAGAATTAGAAACACTGATTCTATTTTGACATTATCAACGATTATAATGCAGTGTTCGCTTTGTGCATTTGCATAATAATCCATTGTAATATCAAATTTGTACACAACCATAAACACAGGCAACACGAAACAAGGTAATCTACCATTAGTTTTTCAAACGCGATTCCAATACAGCAAGAGCCCTTGTTATCCCATATCATCCAACATTTTATACACCTCGGCGTAACCCTGTATAAAAGGGTATGGTACCACAAGGAATGCGTTGGTCGATGAATTAAAATTTGTCATTTGTGTTTAAAAAATACAGAAAACATATGGTGTTAGAAATTTTCAATTTGGTTTGAAAATTATTTATTTTTTATCTTATCTGATATTCATCAATGATTATTGAAGACTGTCAACCCGTGTTAAAGGAAGGTATACAATTATTGTTTTCTCTTGCACCATTAAGATTCACGGTATTATGGTAACCCCCCTAAGGTTTTTTTTCCCGCTTTATAAAAACGCAAAAGCAACCGGCACAAGGCATTTGAGTAATCTCTTTTACATCCTTTGCGGTCATTTTGATGAAAAAACTAGGGGGGTACCATGTAAGGTGGGGTTAGGGTAGGCCGTCAAAGTTGGGGTGTAGGGGGGTGGGGGTGGTGTAATCCCGGAAATTTTAAAGTCGCCATTTATGAGCCATATAAGACTCAAACTAACAAGACATGTTAGAATCATTATTTCCCTTCTTAATTAGCAAAAAAAAACCGGACGAAAATCCGCTATTTAGATAATTTACAGCAAAATTTTGATTTTGGTGGCCATTTTTGCCATAATGCAGTTTTGCCTGATTTTCCTACCCGAAAGTATTTTATGACGTCATAATTTCGTAACGCATTGACCGATTTTAATGATCTTGCTGTCACTTGGAAGGGGAGGACCATACCATACCTATCCATTAATAGTAAAACCAAGTTCATAGGGGGTTTCGTGAACGTTTGCGTAAGCGGCTTAGAAAATTAACTTAGTCGGGTGTAATTGCGTCCCGGGAATTGCGTGCGCAGGTATTTTTGACTGAGGGCTAGATAACAAGTTCTTCCTATTAAATAGGGAGAGGCAACTGATATATGAGCCGAAAAGGAACACCTTTTGAAAATTGAAAAAGAAAAAAGAAAATCGCACACCCGATTTATATCGACATGATTTTCAATTTCTCAACAAAAATCGGATACAAAGTAACATTTTCAACAATTTTTTAAACATCTCCACCATTTTTTCTGATCCTCAGACTAAGCATGTTTATTGGAAAATACAAATCACTGACGACCCTTTTTATTTATTTTCATCCGAGTGCCTGAAGCCCACCCCACCCCCTTCTATTTGAGCAAGCCACTCTTATGCCACATTATGCTTTGTTGATTTTTCATTAATCTGACCAAGTTTTTTTTTAGTCCTTGTTGGATTATGTTATTCTGGTCATGTCGACTTAACTCTCGTCCACCGAAGCTAGTTTCTACTACGTCGTCAACGGATACCCTGGTCACATAACCTTGCGACGAGGTTACGATGTGTTTACGGCGTCATACCATCAGACACCGATCGGACACCGGCCGGTATCTGACCGGACACTCACCGGAGCCGATCGGTATCCGGACGGTGTCCGTGAGCCGTAAAGACGCCGGAAGCATACCGCAAGAATTTAATTCCGAGTTAAAACCTTGCGGCTTGTATACGATGTCTTCAGTTATGGTCACATAACCACCGGCGTCCGACTGGCCATCGTAAGCATTCACCGGTGTGATACCTATGTCATACCAGGCGTTGCGGCGTTGCAGGGTTACGGCTTCTTGCGGCTTATGTGACCAGGGTGTTAGGGGGGTCCCCATGTGAAAATAAAATAGACATGCCAAACGTGTAGTTGTTTTATTTTATAGGGTAGGATCCCCTTTTTTCATTGATACTCAAATAAGGAAAATCGGCCGAGGCTTTACGTAATTATGGGGTCATAAAGTATTTCAGGTCTGAAAATTTCGGCCAATATTAACAAACTTTCGAAATTTTGCAATAAGCATTCTAAATATCGGATTTTCATCAGTTTTTTCATAATAAATAAGGGAAATGGTAGTTCTAACATGCTCTGTAAGTTTAAGCTTAGAATGGCGACTTTCTATGAGAAGGAGTGGTTAACATCCCCTACCCATGGACTTTAACGACTTACCCTACTCCCACCGATACCCCGACTTTTTCTCATCCACATGACCGCAAAGGATGTAAAAACATTTAGACAATCGGCGATAATCTGTTAAGGGAGTTGTAACTACCACCCTTAGTCGGACGAGGGTTAAGCGGCTGTTGGGTTGTTTTTAGAACCAACGAATTAAGGTAAATGGTTTGTAGTTATGTGTGTATTTGTTATCCGTGAATATGGATTATAAATATGTTTTGTTTTGTCAAAACGTAACAAACATAATTATTAACGTCAATATCTGATATCAATAATAAACAGTGAATGTGACCCTTATTGCGCGCTCAATGTCCAGTAACTCGAAAATCTTGGATTTTCGACGAAAATCTTGGATTATCGGTTGAAAAACAAAGATTTTCAATCGATAATCCAAGATTTTCAAGAATAACTTGGATTTTCAACTGATAATCCAAGATTTTCGACGCCAAATGTCCAGTAATTCGATAATCCAAGATTTTCAATTTGATAATCCAAGATTTTCAATTGACTATTCACGAGACCCTTCTTGGATATGACGATGTTGGAAGATCAGTGTTTGAACTTCAACAGCCCCCCCCCCCTCCCCCCTCCCTTCCTCTCCCCTGGCTCAATATAGCTCAGTGTACATACCCTGTTTAATACGAGTCCCACGTTCAAATCATGGAGAGTCACCGTTTATGGGGCTTCAGTTAATATTCTGAAAACCTTCCTTACATTACCAATTTTATGTTGTCTATGATTGGGCTCTGTGCGCCCTCCTGTTATGTCGTATACGTGACCGTCAACCCCAAAACGGCAGTAAATGCCAGCTCTTGTCATTTTCACTTTTATTGCATTTTTTACAATTATTTGCAAAGACCATGCTTTATGGATTAAAATGACACCTTAATGAACTTCACACGATTTCCAGAAGTCAAGTTATGGTCCGTCAAACGTTGTCAGGGAATAAAACGTATAACTGAGATAAACGCGTTTATAGATTAGTAAGCCCTATATTTTCTGTTGATCATCTTAAGAATATGTTAATTTATTTCACATTTCCAATCATTTTCTTGTTTGCTGGTATTTTGTAGTAAGCACTAGAATTGTGAATCAAAAAATCAATGTCGGCAAATTATGACCTTGACATGTATTTTCACCTGTAGCGCAAAATGAAGTTTCTGGCATTTACTGCTCATACGGGCTGGGCGGTCACATATTTCTATTCTTCTTAGTATCACATGTAATTCAACCAAGAAAATGGCATTGATTTTAATTCACAATTCTTTACCTTTTATGTAAGAAGGACAAATTTCCCGAGGGCAGCAGACACACTTAACGTTAATGAACTTCCATTATCAATTTACTTGCCGAATAAATGTTACGGTATCAAAGACAACCTAGT
This sequence comes from Ophiothrix spiculata, assembly GCA_000969725.1. Taxonomy (NCBI): domain Eukaryota; kingdom Metazoa; phylum Echinodermata; class Ophiuroidea; order Amphilepidida; family Ophiotrichidae; genus Ophiothrix; species Ophiothrix spiculata. Next base: position 9,838 of record JXSR01S018305.1, read on the forward strand.
TTAAAGGTATTTTGTTAAAATTGGCAAGCAGATCTGATCAAATAACTAAAAATAAAGCAAAACAAAAAATGAAATTAAAAAAAAAGAAAATCCTTTGAGTTCAGAGAGAAAGAATGATTGAGCTCCGAGACGGCAAATCCGTTTCCTGAAATAATGTAAAAAAGGGTAGATGAATGCAAGCCTGTATTACGGAAGTTAAAATCAAAAATTACTTTAGGTATCCCACATAAGGCCAGAGGACGTTAATGCTAAATGTTTAATGCTTTAACATGGATTGATTTTATTTATTTTTATTGTATACATTTAAAAGTGGTTTACAGTAAAACAGTAAACCCTAAGGGTGTTCATCATGAACATTTCATACAGACTAAACATGCTAAAATGAAGCAAAATAAGAAAATGAAATGGATTTTTATTGTGTACATTAAACGGGGATTTATAGTTATACAGTAATACCAAGGGGATTCACATACTAGTAATATGAATGAATCATGAACATTATACTTAGAACACAACGAAACCCTATACACCGTTATAGCGTGACCGTTTAAGTCAATAACAAAGTTAATAAAACGATGAGGGTTCGTTTATTTTCATATCTAAACTAGAGGTGTATTCGGATAGTATGAACTATAGGACATTTACACTGGAATTTCTCTATCTACTATATAATAGTAAATGAAGCTGGCACATTTTAGCATAAAAACGAAAGAAAGACCGCAACATTTGCAAGTATAAGGCGCGTTAAACACTTCGATGAAACTTCTGATTTTACTTGTATTCACTCCAATACTAGAACATCTTATGAACATAAATGGAAGCTAAACGCAAAGCATCTAGTTGAGTAGGGTGGCCACCTTTTGTAAAAAAATTGAATATAAATATTAATAACTGGTAATACAAACTGTTATTTCTGCAACAAAGGTTTTCTTATTAAAATATTATATCCACGCTATTTTACTTGCCCTAATTGGGGGTTTTTGTGTTACTTTTCATATAAAGGATGCTTATTTACAATTAGTAGCATGATCCAAAACAAACTTTGTAGATGTTCTGAAGAACTCATACTAATTGTGAATCTTTTAAGAAATGCTTTTTGTTGACAACTTTTGAATCTAGTTTACCCTGTAGCGCAAAATTAAGTTTTGCGGACTTTACAGCTGTATAGAGATAGAAAGGCTTATATTGTTCATAAAAATACTCAGTATCAGAGTCTAGTATCAAAGAGTAATCCGCAATTCAAGTCCAGCCAATAATTATGCTATATCATAACTTGAGTCCGTGCATTTATCCACAATGCTTTCATACACTGGAATCCCTGTCAATTTACAACAGAATTTTAATTGAAAAATACTAGATTGATTGTAGTCAATAATGTCAAAACATATTGCGTTATTAAAGTAATATGAATGTAAAAAGTGGGACATGTCATCAAAATGTTCATGAAGGAAATTAAAACATTCCTTATTAAAGAAAGTATAATGTTCGTTCATCCTTATACAGCCGCAAACTTCATTTTGCGGTACAAATGAAAATACATGCCAAGGTCATAATTTGCCGAAGTTGATTTTTGGACAGATTATCAACTGTTTTGCTTACTTCAAAACACCTGACAAGTTTCATTTCAAGAAAATGATCGGAAATGGCGTTATGTCATGAGTTGGGACGAGTCTGCGTTACACACTGAGTAGAGTGGAATTTGCATGTCCTTTCTGTTTAACGCATAGCATGTATTTCCCTGTGTTAAAGTCCCAGTAAATTATATATCTTTGTAAAGCTATGATTGTAAGGATCGTCGACAAACCACAAATAAGTGGATATACAGGGTGAAACAAATGTCATATAATGGTGTAAATATAGAATTTCGTGCAAAAATTGTACCATTATGGATTTCATCATAAAGATATGATGAAATAAATTATGGTACCATTAATTCAATAATTTAACCCTTTGATATATGAAGGGGGTGCTATATACTTTTAAATAAACAAAACTTATAATGAAGGTATTTGCTTCTGTACTGAGCTATTATAGTGTGATCAAATATTTCTTTAAATTCAATTTGAATCCATTTCTACAGCATACCAATTTATATGATTTCATCTTCAATTTCTTTTCATAATCACTTAGTTTTCTTTTGTTCATAAATAATAACACTTCAGTCGTTACAAGGATAGGTAACAGCCAAATCTTATAATACACTGTATAGTCAATTCAATGAGCTTCAATGCATTGTATTACATACTCGTATATACCTTCTCCGTTGCATTCGCTCCGTTTGATCTTCACACTCCTACACAGCGCAATTCAAATGCGAATATTTCAAAGAGGAAAGAATAATTGAAGTTGAAATAATAGGGACTTATAGCCTGATAAATTGTCAAGGTCATGGTCTATAAACAAAATCAATTGACTACAGTCTACACCTTTCTGAAAATATGGTAAAAATACTCCTGATTTTTACCGCAAACTGTAACACCTCCAAACATTTACTATACCTTGCTATCTCTCCGACATCATTCAGACTTGCATACCCTCTCGTTCTGGTTTACGCTAAGCTAATCTTAATCTCATGCATGACCTAGATCATATAACTCTTTTGGTGACCGGTCTTTTTATCACTGTGGTCTGAGACTATGGAACAATCTTCCTATTCACATAAGACTTTTTAAATTCATTATCTGGCTTCAAAGCGGCTCTGAAAACTCATTTGTTCACTGTAGCTTATTCAAATATTCTGTGATATCATTTTGTTGTATTTACTGTAAAGTATGTAGTTGTGCGTTATTGTATATATTTCATAGTTTTCAGCAATTTGTCTGTTCAGCGCAGCGAGCGGCTTCTTTGACGGATACGTGCGCTATATAAATTCCCATTATTATTTTTACTGTTACTATTATTATTAAATCGTGACACAAAGCCAAATATGAAATATATCTGGATATTCATAAAACAATCAACAGACTATATTGGGCTAGCTGATCTTTAAACGTACACGTTCATCTCAGTTATACATTTTACTGGCTGTAACCTTTGATGGATCATAACTTGACTTCTGGGCATCGAGTGTAAGTTGCAAATACTTAAAAAATTAAATTGACAAGAGCCTGCATTTAAGGCTCGTTTGAGATAAATGGTCACATATTTTTTGAAAATCCTTCATCGGCGACTGAAATATAACTAAATAAGAATACATGTAGCTATATTGGACTGGGGGATAGGTGAAAATTCGTGGTTGTAAAATAATGTTTTTAGACTATTTCAGAACTAAATTGTAATGGTGAGGTAAAAAAGTTTACCAAGTTTTTTGGTAAACCTTTTATATTAGTCTTTACCCTATTATCTTAAATTTGAATTCAGATAACAAAAGGTAAATGAGATAAATTTCTGAAAATCTCATTTTTCGAGGACAAAATGATGTCAGCATTTCCCTACCAGTATTTGTTCAAGACAGTAAATATTAAGCAATTATAATTTGTAACTGTTTTGTCCACATAATGTACCCCATTGTGTACTGAGTACATAAGACCAGACTATACTCAGCCTCTACACACATACCGAACATTTGATCGTGACGTCACCGAATGAATGTGATAGAATAAAAAGTATAGACTGGTAAAAAAAAAACATTTGATGCTGGTTTAATTACTTTAATTAGATTACTTTGATTCAATTCAACAAGTTCGCAATTTAGCGAGAAGTTTTATCTGCTTTAGTTGAAGTTTAACTTATTTTATTTCGAGTTACTGGTCAGTTTTACATCGCGACCAAACGTTTGGAAAAAAGAAAATTACGTATAGTCTGGCCCTAACTTTGCCATATTATGTTCTTATTTAAAATGTTGTCAAGAATATGGTTTTTATTGTTTTGCATTCACACTGATACCTCTCGATTCACCTAAGGCATTTTTATGCATTGATAGCTGACAAGATATATTTATTGTCTGCTTTCCAAGCAGTGACAAAGCATTTCAATGTCAACTGGTAAATGAAATATACACGGCGACCTGTCTAGTATGTAAGTAGACATGTCATAAAATAACCGTAAGAAATTCGACTTGAAGTTTAACACTTCACAAGAATATGACTTAAACATAGAATCGTGTTACCAAGCACGTTCTTTTGTACTTTTTGTCAATGTCGGGTCCTGGTTTTTTCATTGGAATTGTCTCTTTCTGGTGCTACTATGATATTGACGCTGCTTTAAACAACTATTTACGAGAATACTTAAAAACTGTTGTTTACCTCAGTTGGTCTGTGACGGACACATGAAGAACTGATGCTCTTCATCATGTACATACGCGTATGTTTAAACTTGGCCATTAGCTAGTATTGCTGGCCCAAGTAAATGTTAAAAAGATTAAAAAAACTGTAAAGGGGAACAGAAGGAGAAAGGAAGCTGAAAAATAATACCAAATAATTATCAATTGCCAATTTTACTCTTATCCCTTTCTCTGCTAAATAACGAAGATGGGATTCATAGTTTATGTCCCTGTGAAAAGAATTCTTATATTAATTTAGTACATAAGAGTATTTCTGCCTAGTTACCAATAATTTTGTAAATTTGCTGTGATGTAATTTTTTCAGTTGCAGATATTTATCCTCAACAAAAGAATGAGGGTTTCTTAACAATAAAACCCTTTCACATGATCAGTACTTTCAAGTCATCGAGAAGCAATGCACCGTAATAAACGGTATATTGCCTCTCGATAATTAAATGAATGAGCCAATAGGAAACTTGAATCTTAAAACTGTATTTATAGCAATACTATAAGATTTTTATCAAAAATGGTTTATCGTAAGAACAGCATAAAATGAAGGAAAGTGGCTTTATAAAAGCGTTTTTACATGTGGAATTAAATTCGGGATCCCGAATTTAATTCAACAAATGACCATAACAGGAAAAGTAAACATATTTAAGCCAAATCATTTGTAGGGTATTAGTATCTATCCAAAACAAGCACAATAAGCTAAAAAAAAATCAAAAGTCATGGTTGACAGGGGGCGCTTCATTTTTAACACTTTATAATATTGCTTTAAATTTAAATCCTATTAACATTTATTTGACCAATTTAAGGTTGAAATATACTTACAATCACTTGGCAACTGACTGAATAAATGAAAAATGTTTACGTGTAATTTTAGATGTGCTTTTAAGTGTTATTGAGCTACAATATGGATTATTCACAATAAAGAACAAAACGTGCAGGCACTACCGTATTGTAACTGTAAATAATTTAAAGAAAGTATTAAATAATCTAAAACTTTTATAGTCAATTTCTATTTAAAATATGTCAAGAACTATTCAACACTGAAGAATTCTAGGTGGGTTTTTTTACCGAAGTCAGTAATATTTATTCTTTGACATACAAGAAATATAACACGAATATTAATAACAAAAAAATATGTAAAATATTAATCCACACACACGACAAATAACAGTTGACTGAACATTTTTAAACGTTGAAATAACAAAGATTTATGTAAAATATTAATCCACACACACGACAAATAACAATTGACTCAACATTTTTTAAATGTTGAAAAAAAAAATGTTCAGCTAATTGTTAGTTGTCGTGTGTGTGTATTATTAGTTTAGAAACCAATTTAACTTAACTAACTTAAATGAACTCTGTGCACCTGTCTAAGAAATTGTCTTATTTATGTAATGTGATGATCGAATTCTATTGTTGGATTCAGCCAATTCTTTTTAGCATTACATACATTTTAATGATGAAACTAGTATTGATTTTTTTTTTCACTTGCCTAATATGTAAGAGGGAGAAAGAGCTATATCCCGAGAGCAATAGACGTACTTACGTTAATTAACTTCCTTTGTCAATTCACTTACCGAGTTACTTTGTCAAGAGCAAGGACAAGCATGTTCCGACTACATGAAGCTGGATGTTTCTTTACTAAATATTTGCCTTTCGATGAGCCTTTATTAATTGTTTTGTATTGTTCAAAAATCGTCATTGCCATTGTGTTATTATATTCCTAACCAATAATTAAAAGGTTTGATTTTA
>JXSR01S018311.1:16111-27297 GCA_000969725.1 Ophiothrix spiculata
GGTTTTACCAATGTACTTGTGTGAAACAAAAAATATGACCAGTTAATGACTTATGTCCTAAAACAGTTTTAAGTAACTATGGATTTGATTTGCATAATTGATGACATAATTACCTACATTAGGCACTTCAGTTACCTGTTACATAATGGGTGAACGGCTGAATCCAAATAAAAGCATATATTTCTGGAAGCAGATTTGCATACTAAACATGATGGTGAAGTCATTTTTGAACCAAAATGTGTAATTTTGGCCTTTAGGTTCAAAAATCATGTTTTTGACCCAACATCTTACGGGAAAGCTAACTAAATTGTTCTTGGTAAAATTTTGAACTATTTTACTTGCTAGAATCTAGAAAGCAATCTAGAAACGCAATTCTCATTTTTTTGATTTTTTTCTTACTTTTTGAACTATTGCCAAAAATAGATCAAAAAGTGTCATGTTTTGTCAAAAACGGTATAGCAGCGGTAAGTTTTTTGACCTTGTTGGACCATTTTTTGACAATATTTTAAAAACTTGGCGATATTTCAAAACGTATTTCCCGTAAAGTTTCAATTTCGAAAAAAAACATGATTTTTTGAATTTAGGGCCAAAATTACACATTTTTGGTCCAAAAATGACATCACCATCATGTTCAGTATGTAAATCCGCTTCTAGAAATATACACTTTAATTGGATTTAATTATCCCTTGCTGAACTTTACAGAGCAAAACACATCTCTGAAAACGAAGGGCTGACAGGGCGCAGCCCTTAAACAATATCGGAGATACAGATATTCAGAAGCGGCCATTTCAGCAAATTTCATAAATCTGTGACATTTTCTGTTTTCATAAACGACAAATTTGGCCATATCGTTTGACATTTTTGTGTCAAGATTATAATGACAAAATGAGCCATATTGTTTGACATTTTACGTGTATTTTATAAATGACAAAATTCACCATAAATGTGTTTATTTTATTTTATGTTTTTTGTAAATGTTAAAATGGTTCAAATTCATTGACATTTTACTAGTCTGAGCTACTGACCAGGAAACACACCATCCACCAAGAGCCATTCACTCAGCATGCTCAGTGAAAACTAGCATGCACACCACCTACAATCAAAATATTCAGCAGTGCAGAATTAGGATCTAATTCTTCTTTCTGATTTAGGCGTGATGTTTGTGAATGAATCAGGCTGAAAAAATTCTTAAAAATTCTTTGATATATAGTGATATTAATTTACCATGTTGCTTGTTGAAATAAATTTCCGTTTCAGAGAAAAAAACATTTTAAATTGGTTAAAACTCCATATCTCAGGAACCATACATCTGTATTTTAAGCAACAAGCACCCAGCGGTAGCTCAACTCTTCAACTTTCAGAATAACTGTATCCAGAACGCGATTGATCAATCACAGCGCGCCGATTTGCATTTTCCGTCAACACCCGTAGAACCGCGTATTTTAAAATCACGCCGAAAGTGGTGCCTTCAGACAAGCATTGACAAGGGAGATATTTATCATTGAATTTCTATATGGGCTCTGCAGTGACCGCTAAGTTGTTACTTGCTTTCTGAAATGACCATCGCTTAAATCTCACGCGATATTTCCGAAACTAAGCAATATTTTTCAAAACTGTTAAAGGACATTTGGGAGAAAATATGATTTGATAACATATTCAGAGAATGAGAAGATCAATGCAGGGAGAGCTTGAAAATAAATTATTTTGTAAAATAAAAAAAATGTCATCTGTTCAACACACGCAGAGAAGTTCTGTGTAGTGATTTTGTTCACCGATTACGTAACAGGTGATTGAAGTGCCTATATTTAGCCGTGTGTTGCCATCAATCACCAATAAGTGCCAAATGTGACTTCTGCTGTTTTTGACCCCAAATTATCAAAATATCCTGAATAATTGATTTGTTTGTTTTTTATTGTTGAGGTAGAACACCGGCTCTACAAAACATATCAAGGAAAATAAAGGTGTTTCACATTTGTTTTGCCACTTAAAATTACCCTCGGAAATTCGAATTTTACCGTTGGTGTGTTGACCATCTCTATTTAATAAATGCTATTGTATAATTTTGAAAGCAATTATAGACCAAGTAAAATGAAGTGCTTCACAATCTTGACTTTCTCATAGTTTGACGAGGGAGATCCTTATTATCTATTATTTTCTAAAATTTGCTGTTAATTTCTATATAAATTCATATTCTGAAGGCACATCCTAAAATGAAGAGGCTCTTAAAGGGGCAATTCATGATCCACTTTTCACCCTCAAGGTCACCTCTATCAAAATCGAGTTTTTTAGCTAAATATGAATCGTTGACTGGTATATGTTACGATCCCCAAATCATTCTTTCATATGTGCTTGCATTTTTGAGAAAAGTGAGAAAATGTGTCATTTTCTAATTATTGCCGGGGCCCCGACAGTAATTACAACACAGTAGCCTATGGGGATTTTCAAAATGCTGAAAAGCTTGTAACTTGGAGCTACTTGCCCTCTGGAGCTCAGACTTTTAAAATTCAGGTGGCATAGGACACGATTTACTAGAAGCTACTAGATTTAGGGACGAGGGATTTCCTTAAAAAATTACAAAAATGTTAAATAGTAATGAACATAATTATATTATCTAAATCTTCTGCAGGGGTTCATGCATGTACACCACTGTTTATAGATTTTATCATATTTTTTTGCCAATTAGTAATATAATGGGGTTATTTTCGCGAATCAACATCTAACCGTGAATATAACACCCTGCGAATACATTAATTTTATGTGCAGATCTATGTAATGAAGCTTAAAAATGCTATAGTTTCGCGAAAAATTCTGCTCGCGAAAATATTCCCGTTTACAGTATTTCATATTTGGTAGGTGGCTGTCGAACATAACATAGCATGTGTATTGTAAAATACACCTGTTTTCAAGTGTATTTTGTCAAAAACTTGTTTTGCCACAGAAAAATGGTTAAAAAGCATATACGTGCTTTCCTATACTAAGGGCGCGTTCTCACTGTGATGTTTGGTACCAGGTCATGGTACTCGATGCTACATCGAGCCCACTTCCTTACCCAGTGAGAACGCGTTTTAAGTAGGCTCAGACCTACATCCGAGATCAGTTCCGAGACCACCTCATGTAGGTAGTCTCGGTACCAGGACGTGGTACCAAATGTATATAAAATACTTGGAATTAAATTCGGGATCCCGTATTTAATTCAACAAATGGCCATAACAGAAAAAGTAAGCATATTTAAACCAAATCATTTGGAGTGTATTATCTACCAAAACCAAACTCATTGTAAGCTAAAAAAATCAAAAGTCATGGGTGACAGGGAGCACTTCATTTTAACACTTTATTTGCTTTAATATAGAGGTGGTCAATATATTCTGACACTACAGCTGAGCGAAACGCCTTTTCAGTCCAGTGTATTTTTGGCCCATTTCAGAAAAATGTATATAATTTTTAATATTTTCAAACTATATAGTAAAAATATGAAATCTTGAAAATTTCCTGATTATTGGATTATTGGAGTGTTGACCATCTCTATTTAATAAATGCTATTGTATAATTTTGAAAGCAATTATAGACCAAGTAAAATAAAGTGTTTCACAATCTTGACTTTCTCATAGTTTGATGAGGGAGATCCTTATTATCTATTATTTTCTAAAATTTGCTGTTAATTTCTATATAAATTCATATTCTGAAGGCACATCCTAAAATGGAAAGGTTCTTAAAGGGGCAATTCATGATCCACTTTTCACCCTCAAGGTCACCTCTATCAAAATTGAGGTTTTTAGCTTATATATGAATCGTCGACTGGTATATGTTACGATCCCCAAATCATTCTTTCATATGTGCTTGCATTTTTGAGAAAAGTGAGAAAATGTGTCATTTTCTAATTATTGCCGGGGCCCCGACAGTAATTACAACACAGTAGCCTATGGGGATCAAAATGCTGAAAAGCTTGTAACTTGGAGCTACTTGGAAACGAATGGTCGGAATCAAGTGAAATTGTCAGTATATATTCATAATGTACTCTTCTTATTATTTAGCTATAAAACAGGTGAGGTTTTTGTCACATCAAAATCATGAATTGCACCTTTAATAATTATGTTATTTCCTAAATGCTCACTACTTCTAGCTTGAAGAAAGTGTGTGAAATGTAAAAATATATATGATGACCAAGCTCTTCCTAAAAATATTATGGAGCAAATAAGAAAAAAATATGAGAACTGGAATAATTTTTTCCAATTATACTGGTATTTGTCCCATCAGGTTTCTAGAAAATAATGCTGCCATCACTTTTCATGTCCAGTTATCCAAAAATCAAATTTGAATTCTCAGCTAATTTGACTATACCTCAACTTGCAGGAAAATGTCATTAGAAAAAATCTTACTTGCTCTTAAAATCCTAAGGCCAAGAAAAAAAAAGTTTGTCTTAGAAACCTTTTGCAAAAAAGCTCTACAAAATGCGATATTTTTTTAACGCTCTTAAACTTTGATCGCCCAAATTACGTGTGTAAAGTGCCCAGTGTCTAATTACAATCCGGCCCGTTTTAAACTTTGGGAAGTCTTGACAGTTGAAATAAAACGTAAAATTCAAGGTAAAATTGCAACAGCAAATGACAGCAACCCAGACGGCGGTTGATCGCTGGATTACTCTTTATAAAAAAAGAGAGAAAGACCAGCGCATAGCTCTATGCGTTAAATTAATTTTCACATAGCAATGCATGCAGGTTTTCCGAGACAAACCTTTTTTTGGGCCTAAAATGATTATTGTTACTCATAACAGTAGAGGAACTTTTTAGTGGTATGCGCCCTGAAGAGCACACACTGACCTACATCACAAGTTAACATAGATGTATATATTTAGATTTTGTGCTTGAAATTCAAGCCAACATCTGTCATGGTAAAATGTGAAACTGTACACGTGGTGAATAAATAATAGGATTCAGAATGAACTTGTCTTCCGGAATTTTAGGAAATTACAGGATATTTTTAGACTGATAATAGTGAAGGGTAGCAGAGAATAGATGAGATTTTGTTAATGGTGTTTTGATTGAGACATTCAGGTGTTGTGTTTTAGCAAGCCAAATAAACTTACAGATTAGTTTTGCAGGCATTCGCAGGCTAGTTTTTTATACATGCATTTTAATGCCTAAATGATGCTCTATGTGATAAATTATCTAGCAGTAGCAAAGATGAAAAAGCAGTCTTAAATTGCAACATTTTCTAGCTGCTTCTTATGAATATAATCAAAACTGAAGTGTTACTAGCCCTTAAATATTGTTTTATCAATTTAATTGTTAAAGGTTGGTATTCCGATCTGGTAACCAATTTAACCCTTACAGTTTTTCCATATTTCAATGGAGGGTCATCACCTACATAAAGCACTTGCAAAGTTTCATTTGCAAAGTTTCATTTACATACCTCTAGCCAAATTAATGCTACAGACAAAAATGTGTCTGAGAGTGGCCCATAGAAGATATTTATTTTTGTTAACAAAATATTCCAGTAATTCAGCACATTTTTGACCATATCTCGACTATCTGGTCAATAAAACATAATATGGGCATGAAAATTTACAGGGATTGTGAGTAAAATATGTTTTTTCATATGTGATGGCTCACCCCGGAACTAGGGGACTTTGCAGATAATATAAATTTTGATTTTATCATTTCATCTGTTACAACATTTTCTAAGCTTTAAAATGACACCTTCAAATGATCAAATTTTACTACAGAAAATCTGCTGAAAATTCTTATTATTTTCTTTATTTTTTGCTGCCTATTTTCACCAGTTTCTTGAAAAGTGTTCTGTCGCAAAGTCCCCTTTTTCGGGGTGAGTCATCACATATGTGATTTCAAATCTCCAATTTGATTTTGTGAGTGAAAGTGATCAGAATACACTCAAATAATGGAATCTGGCATTTAAAATCTGGCATTGAAAATAATGTATTTCAACAACTCACTGTATCTCTTTATACAGGCGCGTACCGTTGTTGATTCGTGATGAATCCACAGTTGATATTCAAATTAGCGCGTCACGCACGGTACGGCGTTTACTGAAGTGCGTTTACGCAATACACAAAAGTCGTCACACTGATCATCGCGCGTCGGGCACTTATAGTACGTGCAAAAGCTCGGTACTTGGGAAAAATGATAAAGTCAAAGCAGCAAACATTCACAAATTAGCACTTTGCTTCAGATATGCTAAATGTTTTTATGAAGATAAGTAGGCCCATCTGTTAAAAATTGAAAACATTTAGAATTTAATTCATACGTTTTCAGGAAGATTTTCGTTGTTGAAAGGTATTCAAACACGCCAGAGAGTTGTTCATCGCGAATCAACAACTCTGCATCCGATGCGTCTGCATATTTTTATCACGCTCGGGTGGCTAAAGCCACCCTCGCGCGATAAAAATACGCAGACGCATGGATGCATCGTTGTTGATTCGCGATGAACAACTCTGTGGCGTGTTTGAATACCTAAGGGAACAATCAGATCCAAGCATATCTGCAACAGTATGATGTATCAGGATCAAGATTTAAATAAGTTTAGACCTACAATCGTTTTATTATTTTTGAATCAAAAATTGTACAAACTTAATTTCCCTATCTGTGAGACACATAAAAGCCAAAACAAAAAATCAGCTGCATTTCTATGGCAAGGTGTCAGCTTGATTTGCGATAAATGTTTGAAATCCACACGAATGTTGGCATGTATGAATCCGCAGGTGTATATGATCATGTGGTTGTTGAAAAAACAACATGAAAAGATTTGGCACAAACAGAATATCAATGCATTTTTAAGTTTAGGAATTTAAGTTTAGAGATCATGGATGATGAATTTTACTCCTGTGTATCCCTTTAAATGCATCATGAATTCTGCATAAATACTGCAGTTTGTATTCCTCATACAGTTGTTTCATGTTTGATTTTGATGGTTAAAGGAACTCAGTCCACAAAAATATATCTGATTTAAAACAGTTTGAAGTTAAGAATTATGACAAATTAAGGGCATCCATATGAATATTTACCTCTGAACTTGTTTTATCACAAAGAAAAAGCAACAATACACACATGAACTTTCCTATACAATTCATGTGGAAATTAAATATGGGATCCCAAATTTAATTTGACAAACCACCATAACTGAAAAAGTGTGAATCATTTGTGATTCTTAAAATATTTCTTTTTACATCTTTTGCAGTATTATACATATTATATTATTTTGTATAAATTTGTGTAACATAATGTTGTTTAATTATTTAAAATTTGTGTTAATTTTTAAGACAGATTATATTAAATACTCTTTTAACCCTTTTGATCCGATAGAACGCTTGAGCGTTTCCAAAGGAGCTTACGAAAGAACGTTTAGGCATTCCATTTCGTATTGAGTAATAATAATAATAATAATGGAGGGTTCTTATAAGGCGCACACTCATCAAATGAATCAATTCAGTATGGGCTATATACACCTATATTGCAATTCAGGATCGAAAGGGTTAAAAGCCAAAAAGGAAAAAAAATATCAATTTGTATTTAAGTTGCCAATACTTCACTGAAGAAGTTTAAGTATGGTTAGCTTAATTGGGCTAAAATTAGCACTTTTATATCTCCAAAATGGAACATCAGTTAGCAGTGAAATTTCACTTGGATCATGGGAGAAATATGAGCAATATTTTGATAACATGGTATCAAGAAGTATGAAAAAAGGATGATGTTATCTCTTTTAAATCTAGACCATAGACTCTACCATTCTTGTTCAAACCTGCAGGTGCCAAAGACAGGAATACCCAACATCTGCAATTTGATCAAAGTTGACAATTGAACATTAGGAAATTGCAGCACGGTCTTGTGAATAGGTGTCTGGCAAGCAGTGGTCATTCTGAGAAAACTTCTTTATTGAAATACATTAATGAACAGTGCAGTCTAGGAGGGATAATAGCCGGGAAGGGAGGGGTACTCGCATATTTGGCCGAACTTAGATGTGCTGCTCTACTGGGTCGCTTTTTTGCAAGAAATCTTTAATTCTGGGTCGTGTTTTAACCAATAAATCCTAAAATATGTATCAACTTTTCAGACTGAGCCCCAAATTTGGTGTTTTTTGTGTGATGAAAACCCTGAACATTTTTAGAAAATTGGGCATTTATTAAGGAAAATAGGTGCTTCTTAGCCAAAGTCACCCTTAAAGATAAGTAAGGGTTTTGAGGCTCCAGTAGCACATTGCCCTTGCGGCCTTGTCCAACTCAAATCTAGGACCCCCCCTCCCGGGATAATAGATTGATGACCAAAGGTGGCTTGAAATGTGAATGAATTCTGGCATATAGTAGCATATATCAATTCCAAGATGTGACTTGAATTGACATGAAAGATTTGCCAATGGTATGTTCTGTGATGAAATTTGACTGATTGCTGAATGTTCAAAATTAGCATAAAATGTTTTATGTAACATGACTTGCTCTTCAAGTGTAAAATTGATGTCAGTCGGTCAGTTTGAATTTTTTTCTGAAGATGAATCAAGAAAACTGAACAAAATGGTTATATAAATGTTGTGGGTTTTATAAATTCAAGATACACTTGTTCTATGCAAATATATAACCATTTTGTTAATGTTGTTGTATACTCAACCCATATACCATGCTATTTTCCCCAAATTTCCAAAATGAAAATTTAAAAATTCACAAATTTTGGTTGGTTGCAAAGGGTAAGTCAACAATTTTTAAAAGCATTATCTATTTTGTAATTGTGTTAAACACTTGATGATGTTTTTGAATATTTCCATCCTCAAATCAATGATATTTACCATCAAACATTGATTTACCATTGTAGAAGGCTGAAGATAACCTTAAAACAATATTAAAAGATTTGGTTCCAAAATAGATTTGAGTTGAAACATTTTTTTTTTCTCTGAACTTGTTTTCTCATGAAGCAAGTGTACCAAATGTATACATGTGATTTCCTTTAACATGTTGAAAAAAGTACTATTCATGATTCTGATGTGACAAAAACCTCTTTTGTATCTAAATTTAAAAGGAGAGTACAACATAAATGTATATGTTGTAAATTTCTACCGATTGTAATACTGTTAGGACTCCCGGCAGTAGTTAGAATATGGCACATGCAATCATTTTTTTTTCAAAAATGCAAGCATATTTGCAAGAATAAATGGCTTGGGGATTGTAAAGGATTCTTGCTAACTAAAGAAAACTTGATAGACATGACCTTGAGAATGAAAAGGGGATCTGGAATAGCTCTTTTATATTCAGCATCCTGAATTCAATTACAAAATCTGTGATTCAATTTAACAAATTGCCATATTGAAAAAGTATGTAACTTTAGGTCAAATCATTTGAAGGATTTCAATATCTACAAAATCCAATTCAGATGGCGATGGCTGCTCTTGGTGCTAGCCCGTAGTTCAAGTGCTGCACAACCTGGCAAATTTTACGCTCACAGAATTTTTATGGTTTCCTTAAGATAAGATATTTTGCTATTTTGAAAAAAAGCAATGTTCTATGATGATTTTTTAATACCTGTTTGATCAAAACAGGTTGTTTGTTTTGTTTCTAGATACTGGGAGAACATCTAGTAAATATAACCACGCAAAGAATATGCAAAATATGATATAGCATTCTGTTATATAAAATGAATATATTTGCCCACTCTTGTTATGTAATATTAACATTTCAGGCTATGGAGTTATTTTTAGTATTAAAACAAGATGAGACTCTATTGATTGAAATACCCACGTACATATCGTATACGAATTGTGATACCCGTATCAGAATAAGGATATGGAGGGGTATCTGAATTCTGATACTCCTAACGTGGCGCAGGAAACAAAGCGATAGCGCAAGCTGGCAAGTACATGTACAACATCTTTCTTGCATTTATGATAAATGTATCTGTGGAAATGTCATTTTCATCTGTGCAATTCCAGCGGAAGAGCTTCGAAACATGTCCTCATAGATTCTTATAACAGAAGACAAAATAATTTGGCCTAAACTTTCTTAGAATTTGGATGACAAATGATGATAATGTTTTTGACTTTTATACATACTGGTATGGTGCGCGGCGAAGCTGAATATTCATTTCAGTTGATATCCCGTTTCAGCTGTTTTTAATCCAAATTCGGATACGGGTATCTGAATTGTGATACAGAGTATCCGAATTCGGATACGTATCCGAATTGTGAGTTCCGCCGAACTGATATCATATTTGAAAATCAGCGACCTTGATTATTTCATTGGTGGATTAGTATATGCTATGGTGGGTCATTGAATAGATTTTTGAAAAGAAAAATCTATGGTTCATAAGGTGCAGAGGTTTTATGTGATAATATAAAATACTGAGATACATCCTAAGCGAAGACAATTAAATGACCCCAATAATAGATCAGATTAATTGTCACAATTTTTGGAAAAATGCTGTCTCTATTCACAGTAGGTGAGCTTTGGAGCCCTTCTGTTACAGGACAGTCTAATTTTGAGGATGACATAGAAGATTTCCTGTGCCCCAAATTTATGATACAATGTTAGTCTCATGTAACACCCATATGCAATGGTAGGAGGCCAAGGACTTTAATTACAACCCTTTAACAAGTCCATATCCATTTTGCATTTACAGCCTCATACAACTTCCAGAAAGCCTATAGGTTTCAATATGAGCTATGTCTGGTCTTACTCATCATAGAATATAATCCAGTTTACATCTAACATTGACGTCAGAACTCGGCACTAACTAGCCCGCTGCACAAGCTGGCAAATTTTGTGCTCACAGAAATTTTGCTATTTCCTAAAAGCGAAAATATTTTAGTATTTGGAAATAAGTGATGTCCATATGATGACTTTTTGATACCTGTTCGAGTTTTACAACAAAGAATCTGAGAGAACATCTTGTAAATAAAACTATGCATAAAACTGTACAGAACAAAATATGAAATATGAAATACAGCTTTTTATTTATATAAGATATATTTTTCCCACTCTTGTTATGTAATTAACAAGCCAGGCTATGGAGTTGTTTTTAGTAAAAAGATGATCAAAGTTGATTGAAATTCTTGAGGCTATATTCGCATTTTTAATCTAGCGACCTTGATCATTTCAGTGGAGAACCCATCTCATCTGATTTGGAGGTGCATAAGGCACAAGAGGTTTGTGTGATCAAAAATAGACTTACGGGTCTATTACTTAGTTAAAAGGG
>JXSR01S018312.1:7767-36251 GCA_000969725.1 Ophiothrix spiculata
GAGTGGTTTTAATGCCGGCAGATTCATGTAATATGTGAAAATGACAATCTTAGATGTATCTCTAAATAGTTTACCAGGATACAAACAACTTACTTGCAAATTCCACAGCAAGCTAATAAGGTTCCAATTTCGAGAAGCGTTACTAAACCACCAGAGGCACTGCAAAAAAGACATTATAATGTCATCGTTTAGATCATTTATTTTATACAATGTATACATGTATTACGCATTCGTTTGTAGGGTGGATTGTAAATGTTTATCAAAGAAAAAATTAATATGATAGATTCTGAAATGAAATAATTATTAATTCTTCAATATCGAAAGTCAGGTTAGGTGATTGATCTTAGTCAGCACTTTACAAATACAAAAATGAAATTAGAAATTAATATATTAGATTATAAGATAACGAAGACAAATGGCACCAAATGTTTGGTGCTTATGAAAAATATGTCTGGACCATAATAGCTCTTAAATGCGAGAGACAACCTCGGTATAAATGCGGATTATATAGATATTGATTGGAAGTGATAATATGAATGTTTTTTCGAAGTAGGAATGGACGGACACATTGTCAAAACATAAAGATTAGACTAGAAAAACGAAACTCAAACAAAACATGGCATGTCTCAACGTGTCGCGTATGTTTAAATCTCACATTTAGTTTGAATATAATATACGAAATATCAAATAGCCAAGAGATCCAAAACAAAATCAAAGAAAATATTATATGTCACGATATTCCGAGTTTTCAATGAGATTACCATTAATTTTAGACAAATTATAGAATTGATAAAACGACTGAATTATTATATGATAATGCCACAGTTTATTCGATAACAAAAGACAATAAAGCTTACCGTCATCAAAATAGATATAGACAGAAATATATTTATTTTTTCATTCCTCACTAAAATATACGTGTGCATAATACATACGAACTGTTTTTATTAGTCTTAGGTATAGAAGGTACTTCATGCTATCAAATCTTATATAAAAATATTAACTGCTTATGATTGTGATGGTAAAATATACCATTCCGATTTGAAAGATTGTTCCATTTCACGAGCCGTAAATTTGATGTTTTATTTGACCTCATTGGACCAAGCGTTACATTCTCTTACGCGAGGCGTGTTTTACCCCAAAATTACAGCAATTTTTGTCGCTCTCGTTTGACCAAGTGGTTAAAATATATTAAGTCCAGAAGCGAAGATTTTAGATAAGACGCAAAGACCCAATTTGACCTCACTAAAGGAAAATAAACACTTGCAAAATCAAAACGAAAATACACTTATATTTCCAAAATGTTCATATTTTTAAAATTTTAAAATGTTTTCATAACATTTATGCTTCTAAGTGAAAGTTTGGTTTGAGATTCAAAAACGACCTTTACTGTAAT
Organism: Ophiothrix spiculata; assembly: GCA_000969725.1. Classification (NCBI taxonomy): domain Eukaryota; kingdom Metazoa; phylum Echinodermata; class Ophiuroidea; order Amphilepidida; family Ophiotrichidae; genus Ophiothrix; species Ophiothrix spiculata. Next base: position 9,164 of record JXSR01S018312.1, read on the forward strand.
TACTCATGAATAAAAAAAATAAATAAGCGAAAATTCAGCGAGCTGAATTCTGGCTTGAAAGGCCTTAATTTGGACTGGTGACTACGTTACAAAATGGTAAACAAGCGTGATTGTAAAAGAGCGTGATTATGTCTCCTATGTACTATCTTATATTATTCTGCAACTCATAATGCACGTCAAGCAATGGTAGATGTAAATTTAATTCTGGTATAAAGCCGACGATTTATCGGGAGAAACATAAACCAAACTGCATAAACCGTATATATGGTATAAGCTGATTTAACCCCGACCTGGTTTTATGGTTTGTCAACACATGGTATGAGCTAAAATTTGGGTTTAATCAGCAGAATGAATCATGTTGATGGAAGACTTCTGATAATTTGTACACTGTGGACATGTGAAAATACCCATATACCTGAATAATAAACAAAGATTACTTTCAATTTGTCTGTGTAAAACACACGTGCCATATATAACGTTCAGTGATATTACATGATTGAGTATCCTTATTTTGTATCAAACCTATCATATCTATATTGCAAGAAATAAGTGCGAAAAGGTTCAGAGAACACATTTGAAATAATCCACGTTTGCTTTCTTTAAGGGTCCCTCCGGTATACTAAATAAGTAGCATAATGTCTTTATTTTTTGAGTGGCCCCCAGGGTTATTTTCGTACCCAAAAGTGGCATAAAGCAATCAAATAAAATGTATCCCTATATCCCATTATATTTCAATAATTGTTTGTAAAGTAGTAGATCCAAATCTGATTTCTAACATGTCGTGGTGGATTTATAGGGGAAATAATGAATTGACTCCGACCTGTTTCTGGGACGCCGTCAGTACAATCTCAATAGGATCTAACCAGCAAAAAAAAAAAAGAAGATCGCTTCATGATAGAAAACATCTGGACATTAAAGTAGGGTTTCAGAAAAAAATTTTTTATTGCCTGTGTAAATTTTAACAAGGATAACGAGTATTTTTTCCCCCTCTTTGACAAATATGATCAAAAGAATCACAAGGATCACGTACCACAGAAAGTCATACTGTGTGTTTACATGAAGTTGCATCATTTCTCCTGTGATGTACCTTAGAAAATACTAAGAGGATATTTTTGAAATACATCACACTTGCTTCCAGAGTCCCTCTATTTGCTGAATTAATAGAATTATGTTTAATTACAAACTCCTAAATGTTTAATATGTCATTAATTAGACACTTCAGGCAATTTTTAAAATTATTTTTAACATTCTTTCAAATGGCCAAAAATTACAAACAAGTGATCTTAGTAATCCAAATCGTTTGAATTTTTCAAATCTGACCTTACGTTGCAAAGTTATGAAAGTTAGGCCGCATAAAAACCAGAGTTGTTTCAGGTCCCATCTCTCCTCACATTTTGGTGCCGCACCAATTTTTTTGTTGCAAAAATGCTAAAAGATGTTAAAAATTGAGCTAAATCGTTCAAATTTCAAGTCCTCGCTTTCCTTTTTGAACGATTCTTTAAACTTTTGATGTTTTTAACGTTGAAAATGTCATCTATCCATATCACATAGAGTTAAAAGACAGCAACTTAATGTGTAGTCAACATATATTAAGGGTAAATGTAGATCACCCAAGCTCTCACTAATCTTTAAAAAAAAAACTCCCTCCCTCGTCACATTTTGAGAAACCTTCGGACGAGAAACAACTTGTTTTTTATGTGGCGTTATGTCGGTTTAGGTTTTTTCTGAATTGTGTTATGAGGAAAAATAATTGGTCCAAATGCAGCCTCTCGATTACAGGAGAGAATTCTATGGTGTGCTTGCAGAGTTTCTTAATTTTGAAATATTTCCCGTTTTTTAATTTAAGTGAAGGATAAATGAAATTAGTTTTCTGCAATGTTAGTGAACATCTATGCAAGTTCAAAAAAATTGTAATATATCTGCTCAATAAAATGCTTAAAAACACTTAATTTACTTGGCGTTGGTCATATGACATCATAAAAGGTCTAAAAACAAAAGAAAATAGGTTAAGACATCATGCAAATGAACATACAATTGAAATTGTATACTTTTTGACACCTAATTTGTTTGATTTTTACTATCTTCACTGATCTTACGCCACTTAGGGTTGCAATTCGCTATGAACAATTACGCCATTTAGTGTTCAATTTTGAGGTGGTCTGACGAGCATGAAAACCACTTTATTTTTTGAGTGGCCCCGGGGTTATTTTCGTACCCAAAAGTGGCATAAAGCAATTAAATAAAATGTATCCCTATATCCCATTATATTTCAATAATTGATGTAAAGTAGTAGATCCAAATCTGATTTCTAACATGTCGTGGTGGATTTATGGGGGAAATATTGAATTGACTCCGACCTGTTTCTGGGACGCCGTCAATGCAATCTCAATAGGATCTATCAGCAAAAAAAAAAAAAAAGAAGAAGATCGCTTCATGATAGAAAACATCTGGACATTGTGTATATGGAGATAAAATTTACAAGTAGGGTTTTGAAAACAAAAATCTTATTGCCTGTGTAAATTTTAACAAGGATCACAAGGATCACGTACCACAGAAAGTCATACTGTGTGTTTACATGAAGTTGCATAATTTCTCCTGTGATGTACCTTAGAAAATACTAAGAGGATATTTTTGAAATACATCACACTTGCTTCCAGAGTCCCTCTATTTGCTGAATTTAAATTAATAGCATTATGTTTACTGTGAACCCTTGTAATCAAACAACCTGACGATAAGACAATTTACGATTATTGGTAATTTTTAGATGTATTTATTATATCCATAAAATAAAGACAACATGTTAAAGAAAAAATTATTAAATAATTAAAACGAGTGTTTTTGGTTGGGCAATGATAAAGAAATTAGATAGAATTTAAGAGTATTCATTTCGTTCTAATAATATTGATACGTAAATGCAATTTGTGCAATAAAAACAACCTCTAAAATAGTAGAAGTAAATCCATTTATGGGATCTCTTGATAACCTTGGAAGGTATTGATATTTGACTTGGTAAATATCAGCATCGAAATATACTAAACAAATATTATATGCTCATGCCTTTTAACAGTCAACTGATAGGTTAAATATTGACAAAATTAATCTTTAAATATTTTGAAAATGAGATGTACTTCATCTGTTTATCAAATTGAAGTCATATTTTTACATCACAATGTATTGGGAGTTTTTTGGATTTTTAAGTGAAAGAGAATAAAGAGATATTGAAATTGAAAAAAAAAATTGTCAACTTAGTGGTCAAGAAACTATATACATGTAGGTTAAATTGATATTAATCAATGCAGGGTAAATAATAATAATTGTGATGACTCTCCCCGAAAAGGGGGACTTTGCGACAGAACACTTTTCAAGAAACTGGTGAAAATAGGCAGCAAAAAATAAGGAAATAATAAGAATTTCCATCAGATTTTCTGTTGTAACATTTGATCGCCTTCATCAATTTCAACAAAGTAAGTAAAGCTTAGAAAATGTTGTAACAGATGAATCGATAAAATAAATACTAATAAAATAAAATAGCCGTAACTACAACCGATATGTGTAACAAAATAGTTGAATATGTTGTGGATTTAACCAACATATTTCGTTATTATGATTAATTATGGGAGAGATGGTACCATAAGGTCTGAGACGATTATCTACAATTATGGGTTCAAAGAAATAAAAGCTTCAAAATTAAAACTTGCCTCTTCACATTTTATTGTGGTATATGTATACTTACATGAGATATATAGCGATCCAAAAAATGTTGGGTTGGTTTATAAGAACATGGATGCCAACTGCTATTAAACCTGTGATTGAAGGTAAAGATATTGTATATAGGTTACTTTTACATCGTTTTCTTATCTCGTTGGCATAGCAGCAATTTTTATATATCTGTATATCATGGTATATATTTTTCCATGTATAGGTTTACCTCGTTCTTATTAGCGTCAATTCTGGAATATAAATTAAACATCAAGGAGTTTTAAAACAACAAACAAATATACAAACCGAATCAATTCAGCCACCCCATTTACACAAATCAACATCAAAGAAAGATAAAAGACACAACGACGATGAGCTCAAAGGAAGTGAGATTGTCTACTAAGACAAAACGATTTTACTCATACGCTTGTTTAACTTGAATTCTAAAATGTTTTGCCGACTTAGATTTTTACAGTGCAATATACGGAACTGTTCGTTCTATTGCATATTTGGTCAGAAAAGGTTTTATTGTTATATTGATCAATTGCAAATCGTTAGACTGTCTTGTTTTGTACTTATAGATACAAAAGCGTTTCGAGAAGTAATCGGTAAATGATATTGGTAAGTCATTGGTGCTAAATCTGTAAATAAAAACTCCCAGTTTTAAAGTACACATAGAATGTTAGATTTGAGGAATAATAGGGCAGTATCTATAATGGAAGTTAGTAATTGATCTTTTTGGCCATTTTTGAAGTTTATCATTTTGTCAAGAGAACCTCTGAATTGTTTACCTCAAATCACAATAATTTAGGTAATAAGTCCGTTACATACTACATGTACAAGGAATAAAATGCTCATGTTTGTTGATGACACCAATATTTCTTGAAATCGTCTTGGATGAGCAACTAATGTAATTATTTTCCATAACGAATTCTCGACTATGATAACTTCCACCAATAACTTTGTATCAGTAAATTAAAAATGTGCACTGTTCAGTGTAAAACTTAAATCGTTTTGTATTTTACTTGTCATGTACGATGTACCGAGGAATCATAAAATTAGTTTTGAAGCATTTATGGACAATTCATCCGATATCACATCTGATAATTCACTATTGACAATATTTTATCTTATTAAAAATATTCATAAGAGAATAAAATAGTAGTGTCATCAACGAAAAGAATAAAATTGAGTATATTAGAATTAAACGTTATAACATTTACGTATAATATAATCAAGAGGGGCTCCAAGATTGAGCCTTGTGGAACACTACACTCAATATTTTCAAGTAGGCTGATGTGCAGGAATTAAAGGAGATAATTGTTTTCTAAAAACTTCAAAAAAACATTGGAGATCAGTTCCCCGGGCATCCGTAGTGTCTACGTTGTATGAAAAATATTGAATTGTATCAAATGCTTCTGATAAAACTAGAAATATTCCAATAGATGTTTCATTGTTTTCAACGGTACGGTTATACGTACTTTATATACAAGCTGGACTATTGCCGTAAACGCGAAGATTAAAATGAGTTGTTAAGGGTTTTACTATTTTATTACTAACTTTCTTGGATAATCGAAACCAGCACATTCAGTTGGGATAAATTTATTGATTACTTCCATAACACCTGATTCTACATTTTGCTTAAGAAACGTATACTGGTGGTGGTGGAATCTTGTAAATATATTCATAATAACCTTTTCCAGTGCAGTGTGAAAATATACTTTCTAAATATTGACACAATAAAATATAATAATCTGATATAAACAAACAATAAATAGATAAAAACATGTGATCTCAATTAATCATAAAATCTCTGAAGCTCAAATGATCACGAAACGTATATGAGTGGTGCTCTAGCAAAATGAGCGGAAAGTCGCGATTTTCAAAATTGAGTTTATGACATATTTAAATTCTCTATATAATCTCAGCTTTCAAATGACAAATGAGCGGAAAGTCGCGTTTTTCAAAATTAAGTTTATAAAATATTTAAATTCTCTATATAATATCAGCTTTCAAACGATATATAATATGTCATATTTTCTTTCTAAAATATTCATTTAGAGTTCGCTCAAAATCTAGTAGCAAAAAATTGTCGCATATCGATTTTAAAGTACAGCGTACTATCAAATGATCATATGATAGCCAAACCCGTGAATAATTGCACTTTCCGGCATAATTGACCTTCAAAACGTGAGATATAGTTTTCCAATTATGTATTAATGCGTTGTATGTCAAAAAAACGAAATTTGATCTTTTCACCATATTTTTACTTTAGCGGCCATATATTCAAAATCATCATTGGCGACTTTCCGCTCATTTTGCCATATTTGAAATTGTATATGCACTAGCTGACTCACATCGTTCATTATGATCTGACGATGCAGTCAAAGTGTCTATATTATTATTTCGGTTTGACGTGACTCATGGCGATTAAGCATTTTAAGGGAGTTTATGTCTAGGTTATGTCAAGACACACACTTTGCTATGACAAATCTTGGTTTTGTTAAATGACCTGTGAATAGTGGTCATTTAAAAGACGCATTGTATCAAAGATGTTGTGTTGATTCGACGCGGTTTTTTTTTTCATTTTAAGTGAGCAACTACTACATCCACTTTTTAAGACCATGCTCAAGCACTTGGTTTTTTGTAACTTTTAATTAATCGAAATGTCAGAAAAAGATATAAAATTATCAATATGTTTAGATAAAAAACAATTTGCAATAAGATTTTTAAATAAAAGTCTCAACTGCTACTATGCAACGCTTCCAAAGATAGGAGATATAAAATAGATAATACAACTAGACCAGGGGTTCTCGACTTGTTCTTACAATGTGCCACAATGATTTAAAAATTGTAGGGTAAAGTAGTTCGAAAGAACTGCTATTGGGGTCCCGATATTCATGTCCAATGCAGTATTTGTCTAAAGAACTGCTAACTGCTGCGATATCTGGTCCCGATATTCATGTCATGAACTCCAAAGAAACTGAGGACTGCATACTAACAATATGTTGTCTAAAATAAGTGCTAGTTTTCAGTTTCCGTAATGATGGCTCCTCATTGTGTATTCAGATCAAACGGTTATTGTCAACAAATTAGTAACATCAGAGATAGCTGATGAATTGCTAATTTAGTTCCAAACTTGCCAGAGGAACTTATGTGCTAAAATGGACCATTTTTGGATCGTTTCCAGATAAAATGGCAGAATCATTAGATGAGAATATCAATTATCTATAGATTTCCATTTCTTTTAATGCTTTCTCACATTTAACACTAAACACGGAAATATGAGGTAACAAAAGGGTAAGACGCTTTTGAGTTAAATTCTAGGAGTTAGCTTTAATTGCAAGTCACGACTTTTAATCAAGGCAGATGAGACATAAGTAATATCTGAACCCGGGGGATGCTCACTGAATACTAAAGTGGTACTCATGCTTGTCAGGGCGCCTCAAAAAAAGGACCCTTAATGGTGTAATTGTTTAGCAAAAATACATCCCTAAATGGCGCTAAATTGTTTTTAGACAATTTTATGTAAAACATATACAGCACGATACTCAACTGAGTTACATAAAGTAAAAAGTGGCCCTCAGTGACAGATATATAGCTTGAATTTACAACCCTAAATGGCGTAAATTGTGCTAAAAACCACCACTTTTTTCCATAACTGTAGACGCCACTGGTTGGTCAAATTCAGACCCTTTTACGCCATTTCTTCTGATGAGCATGAGTACAAATTGCCATCAAGAATGGTCTCTCGGCTATCTGAAACCATTATTTGACTATTAATGCAGGCATGAATTTCAAATATCGCCCACATTTTCAGCAGGATTTGCATTGACCCTTAGCTTAGCTTATATTATACAACATGTACAATATAATAATTGGCCGAAATTGTAAATATTATGCGTCGCCTGCTTTATACTGTGAATAATTGCTCAACATATTTAATTGTCTCCGGCAATAACAGTTTTACCATAAGACGCATCATTAAATACACAGTAGAACCGATATCTCTTTAAACGAATCAGATTTCTTGCTTTATTTCTCATAAACGCTGATATTAGTGATATACTTAACATACACAGCAATTATTCCTATACGGTTATTTGATTGTTCGTTAATGCATCATGAGAATTTTTTTCTAATGTTTCATTTAACTATCAAGGTAACACTAATTTGGTTCTCTATGTACAGCGTACTTTACAAACCAATCCATGACAAATTGTGTTTTGATTATAGATATCATGACTGATGCATTAAACTGCTCTCACAAATTGATAGCAGTAGAAAATCGCAAATATGTGATTAAAATGGCTCTGGGTAGAAACTGAAACGGGGGGACATTTATATTTAAATCGCCTAAATATATATTCTGTTATCTCAAGTGTGGAAAACTAATGATGCTAAAATGTTGTCTCTAATATGGCTATTATACTTATGATTCTGCAACTTCAAATTCTAATTTCTGTTCATTATACTTTGGTCTTGTAAATAGTAAAATAAAAAGAAATTTGAAACTATGTGATTTTATACATGTCATTTGAATGCTGAGAATATATGAAGATTATATACATAATAAAATTAGAATTGATTTGAGCACTATTATTCAATTTATGAATTCAGATTTAAGACGTTTTTAAAACTAAGTTTCTTTTTTTCTTTTCTTTATTTACTAAAGCGAGATGTATCTAATTATTGCTTATAGAGTGATATGAAAATATGAGATTATCTGCTATAATTGGGACTGTAATGTAAAACCACACAATCTGTTGGTTAACAATAGCGGAAACAGATATCAATCTGACCTATCTTAAAACGACTATATCAAATAGTACAATGGCTGAGCGTAACAATAGCAGAACCTTGACAGAGTAACTGGAAATGCTACATGACATTGTAACATATATTGCATTGTAATAGAATTTCTGAGCCAAACACCTGTGATGCTGCGAGAATTGGATATTTGTTTTATTAATTTGTGAAGTAAGATATTTGGAGTCTGAGACTTGACAGGCTTTATGCTTACTTCTCAGTTCTCCTCCACAATGCTGTACTTACCATGTTTTGCTTACAGTTAAATAATGTTTAGTATATTTTATACATGTAGATGTGTTTAATCTGTAACTTTGCATTTGTGGAAGAAATGAATTTTATGTCTAGGTATACCCATTTGGTAACAGCCGTATAGTAGAATGCCGTTAAGGGTAAAGGGAATCCATCTGCTCAGGAAAATGTGAATCCTAACTTTTTTTTGATCATGAAAAGATAAATAGTTTCCACTGCCTTTGCGGGGACTCGAACCATGGATTATTACAGGGGTTAGTCATGCATTACGAAGCGAGGGATCTACGGCTGAGCTATCAAGGCAACGTTGAGATCGTGAACTAAAATCTAAAACATAAACATTAGAATGCCGTATTCAGAGGAGGGTGGTCGTGGCAACTATTGCATGGTTGCCATTCTTATCGTATACGATCCCCGGCTGCGTCGATGTGACTCATGTCCTATTACTGCCTCTATAAGAAACATCGTGGGAAAATATACTTCCGGGATTGTGCAGGATTGCCGCTAAAATTATATTGCTAATTGGTAAAAAATATGATAACATATATAAAAAGTGAACCCCAACGGATTTAGGATAACATAATTATGCTAATTACGATAAGAACACTTTTGTAGTTTTTTGAGGAGAGGTAAATATGATCTTTGTAATTATTTTCTTCAATACGTGAGTCACGTGACCCAATAGAAATACACGTAGATCGTTCCCTAAATTTGCGTTTGGAAATCCCTCATCCCTAAATCTAGGATCTTCTCAGAATCGTGTCCGCCGCCGCCTGGCCGTATTTTTCTTTTGTTTACATAAAAATTGCAATTTTTGCCTCATTGGAATGCTCAATTTGTAAGTAAATTATGCGAATGCGTATATCAGACAAAATGTAGATAATGTAGATACTTAAAACAGGCAATTCACAGCTCAACTCAGGGCGAACTCAGAGTCGTAATTCACGTCCGGATTTTCGGGCAAAACAACGCGGGTTTGTTACATTATCATTCAAAATCAACTCAGCATAATTACTAAATATTGTTTGTAATTCAATAAGAAGTATCAAGCCTACAATCTGTCAAAATTTGAAACCAGTCGAATTGTTCGAACATCATGAAATTATGAGGTTTCGGCGAAAAAGGGTCAACAAAAAGGGTCAACTTTTTCGAAGTAGTCTTTAGGCGTCATTTTGACCTTAATAATGGACGTGAAATCAATAGTAAAGTTCCATGTATAAACTAGAGACTCTATTCAATATGTACGCAAAAAATTGTGATATTCTGATAGGTGTAAGTAGGTAAAAACTTGCAGTAAACATGACATTCAGCCGCGCGAGACGTTTTTAGGGACTGTAACCTTAATAACATTAGAGTTATCTCAGCAATAGATTTGAAAGCTTACAAACAAGTTATCCACGCAGTTGTGTGTAATTCCTTCTAAATCTGCATCTTATTACAATGATTATATGTATGTACAAAATATTGTAGAAAAGTGTACTTACTAGCTGCTGTTAGAAGACCCCATGTTAATGCAATGAACACAAATGGGTTGTTGCAACACTGTGAACAATTTCGAGATGCTGCCGCTGACTCGTTCTCCTCCGCCATCTTCGCTATGAGCAGATGGGGGTTTTCACCTCTTATTTACCAGTGGTATCTTCTCTGTGCAAATTATGTCAAGCTATTACAGATTTGCTGCATTGATGCATTGAATTTATGCTCGTTGATCAGCATTTATCGGGCATATGCATAATATAATAAATATACATGGTGCGGTTGTTATTAGCTGGCCGAATATGAATTGTAGCAATTAAAGCAACGCTCGTTCCAAAGCTATATATCTATGCTAGTCACGTGAGTAAACAGATAAGCATTATTAAGCATTATAAGTGAGCCTTAGCTACGACTGCAGATTCTCTGATTCAAAATCAACATTAGAGATAGCGAGATATGGGGACCATTCAAATGTTATGCACTACGTATTTATGTAGAGACGATTCGATGTTCATAAGATATCTTCATTTTTGTTCCCTGGGCATTTTCTTGGCGGATGTATTCAAAATGTAGTTGGGACATATTTATATATTTATCCCGGGCAATTTAAAACATTGTTTTTATTTTGAAATGTATTCAAAATGTAACAGTGCTCTCCCTAAGTTTGCCATAAAATTTAAATCTTAATATAAAATATGATTATGTTGATACCATGCAAATTAATTTTCCATTATTGTAAAAGCCTTAACAAAACTAACCACCATTGTTTTTTATATGTAGCATGTCCGTGGATTAATAATTCCGAAATGCGTGATGGGAGGCGTAAATGTGAGGATGCGGAGTTAAAGTGCAACCGTTTTTAATCTGCTATCATGGTTATAGACATAGTCATATTTTTCTTAAAGGAGAACTAACATCAAGTTGTAATTAACGAATACATAATATTTGATATTTGCAATGTTTCCATGGAAATAAGTTTATAGAAAAGAAAATAACAAATACTTGATTCGTAAAGTTGTAATTTATTTTAATTTTATTCTACATGTAAATGTTAAATATAACAATTTTTACAAATTTGTTTTAATGAGTCTGAAGATTCATCCCAATAAAATCTAACAATTCTAAATCATCACACACGATGTTTTACAAAGCAGATTCTTAATGGTCCTTAATGTTGTTGGCTCATTCCACAGAAAATGAAACCTTTTTTGACTACGCGATAAAAGGTTTTTTATTCGACCTCATAAGCAGGTATTTCATTCATGTGTTTGTTACTTGGTACGTGAGAAGTATTTCCCAAACAAAAATTTTAAGTTTTCTTTCCCTGCATGAATGAGCGCATGTTTTAATTCAAAAATATCACAAACGTTACCAAAAAGTTGCACCAAAATGTCACAAACGTTACCACACCAAACAATGCATTAAAAGAAGCATTTGAAGTCATTTGGAGCTATTTTTGAGTCAAAATCGGCCGCCAGAATAAGATATTTTTTAAAAATTATAATGGCTTAAAAAGTACTTGCAAAGAACATTATGTCCACTTTATTGATCTTTCATTTAAAAATGGCCGCTCGTGAAAATTGATACCCAAGTTGATTATAGGGTATTTTCATTCAAATTGGCCAAAACAAACTTTAAAATCCTAATATAATAAATAATCCACAGATTATAAAATTGGGAATGACCAATATAATTATAAAGCCATATTTTTTTAACACACCTTTAATACTCTTTTTAACCTATTTTTATTCAAAAGTGACTTTTCGACAACCATTTTGGACCTCATTACACCCACCATTTTGAATCTTAAACTTATTTACAACAAAATTAAGAGCTTGGTCACAATAACTCGTACGAACAGTTACGAGCAGTGTTTAGTCCGTTTAAAAGGACCATAAGTCGCGAGCAAAGCGAACAGCGAGGGCGTCGCGTGGTCCTTTTATGGACTAAACACTGCTCGTAACTGTTCGTACGAGTTATTGTGACCAAGCTCTTAATGAGATGTTTTTATTCAAAAGTGACTTTTCGACAACCATTTTGGACCTCATTACAGCCACCATTTTGAATCATAAACTTATTTAAAACAAAATTAAGAGCTTGGTCAGAATAACTCGTACGAACAGTTACGAGCAGTGTTTAGTCCGTTTAAAAGGACCATAAGTAGCGAGCAAAGCGAACAGCGAGGGCGTTTGCGTGGTCCTATTATGGACTAAACACTGCTCGTAACTGTTCGTACGAGTTATTGTGACCAAGCTCTTAATGAGATGTTTTTGTGTAACGCTCAAGCCGCAAAAATGGTGGATTTGTCATCTGTGTAACAAGATGGCCATTATTTGTCGCAAAGGGACATAACTATTACAAGTAGACGAAATAATACGCAAGTCTATACGCATTTGGCGTAGAGTAGTGAAATATTCTGGTGTTTGCCCTATATTGTCAATATAAACACTTTAAAGCTTAAAGATGTTCAAAAACATACAAATAAAAGGTACGATGGTAAGTTAAAAACGTCTGATAATTATGTCAAAATTGTACTTAAAGTGAGTACCTAAGTGAGTTAAACGGACATGTATATATGTTTGTTACAAAATTAAATGAGCACTTTCAGTTCAGTTGACTAGGTTAACTTATGAGCAATTTCTTTATATTCGCTGATATACTTCACTGTGTAAATTTAATTATTACGGTTACAATAATCATACATTTTCACTTAAATCTTCAAAACAGCTGTATAATTACATAGATAAGATATAAGCAATATCAATACCTAATTTTTAAAAAGTTTTGAAAAGCAATTGGATCAAGCTCTATTTTGTGAAATACTAGAGTCTATGTGAAGTCGAAAATGTTTTCTTACATGTTATTTAACAAACAAGCTTCATGCTTTTATCTTTTTTATGATCTTTGTCAAATAAATAACAAATTAAGCTGTTAGGTCCCATCCAAAATTTCAGTGTTAGGGTTATTGTATGTTTAGGGTTAGGGTCATGGAGAGTGACTTAGGATCGGGTCATAGGATCAAGGTTTTGATGATATTGCCTCCTTTCCATCCATTTTAAGAAATGGAAATTTTGGGGTATAAGTGAAAAGTTGGGAGTTATAATAAAGTTCTGCAATAATTGAATGTTATAGTCAGGTAGATCCCAAGTATGAGTGTCAAGTTTGGTACATATGCAATTTCCTTGATGAAACTGGTAGTTAAGAGTGTGTACTTTAAGAATCTGAATGATGCCAAAAATTCACGCTTGAGAAATTTTTGTTATTTGCGTCAGAAGCCACACCCTCTTTAGTTTACTTGTGATTCGATTGATTGTCTTGGAGTTTAAAAGCTTAAAAATAAAAGCACTCAGATAAAGCGTATACTTTGGGTTAAAAGATAAAAAAGATACCTAATGATATGGGGCAAAAGTAACCCTTTTACGGATCTATTTTATCAAATTTGCGCCAAAATGGCGCAAATTCGTCAATTTTTTAAAAAAACTGTGACAATTCGCACCAAAATATCTCAAATTTTCATGGACAATTTCATGAAAATTTCAATTTGAATAAATTTACACAACATTTTTGTGGTTTGTTACATGTAAAAACATATTGGGTGTACATGTACCTGTTTTTTTTTTTGTATTGGAGCAAAACGTCTTTCGTACCCCTGAAAAATTGTTTTGTCCCTCGTCCTCTCCAATGAAAAATTCTGGTTATGCCACTGTTTTGTGTATATCTTAAAGAGGTATACTTCTTAAAGTTAAAGCTACAACCGATATAAGAATTTTACCCGAACCCCAATACAATTCCTTTCACACCTTGCATTCAGATTCGTTTAATTTCATTTGAAGTCTACAGGCAATCGCTATCACATAGTTGTCTAAAGCGTTTGCTCTATTGGTGGAAGGAAGTGCTCCCTGTGATACCCTTGATGGATAGACTGTTCCAACATCTTGTTCCGAGTGGATCTTCTTAGATGTCCTGTATTGTAATCAGATGCATTCAAATCACGCAAATCGGGGATAGTTGGTATTGATGAGAGTCGAATTCTGTTCGATTCAGTTACAAAGTTTCCACCGGAAAAGCGTGAGTCAACATTAGAACTTGTGTTATCAATTTCATTATTGTAAAGTGTCTTTGGTAAAACCAGAGCATGTGACTTTTTCTCGTATGTAGAATTATGATCGTCTTCCCTTTCAGGAATATCATCTAGGTTTCCTACATTGGCAGACTTTTCCGGTGATATATTTCCAAATAAAGACCTACTAGTTGAGGCATAAACAGCCCCAATATCAACAAAACTAGGTCTTCTGGCCTCATTTACCAGTTTCTTTCGTTCCTCTTCTTTTGCTTGCTTCTTCTTCAACTTTTCCAGAATGTATCTTCGCCTTGTTAATGGTTTGCGATCTAAATCTTCTTTCTTTTCACCTGGAATATCAACCTGTATAACAGTCTTTACCTGACGCATAAACTTCTGCAACTCAGCCATCTCCCGCCTCTGTTTTCTCTGAGAAGCTTTGTAAGATTCATCTAAATGCTGGATAGTTTTTCGAAGTTCAGCTTCGTTTGTCCTGCTATTTGCCGCCATAAAATCTGTGCTAGTGCGACGACATAGTCGTCTTTTATTCCGTTGATTCGGAGGCAACATCCAACTTTTGTCTGCCATTTTGTTAACGACGTTCAGGTACGTTCGCTTGGGGCGATCCAATTACACCGGCGGCATACTTTCTCCACAAGTCTACAACTTGTTAAATACGTGAACCAGCAAACTTTATAATTCAATATTTGAATTTTCAAATCTGCTTTGTGTTAATACGTTTTCCAATACCACGAATACAGAGACACAGAAATACACACTCGATGTGTTAAACTGTTGCTTATAGAATTGATAATCACGGTAACGATGTTACAAGACAGTGTCTTCACTATTTCCACCGCAGATGTTAAAATATAAAAGACAGTGATATCAGCTCCTGTCTTCCTTCCGATGTAAAGCTGTTATTTCTTTATGTTTCAATTCATCAATGTCGAAAATATCCGTTTTGTAGGGAGCAGTATTACATCGCGTTAATATGTTTTGTTAGAAGTTAACGACGTCCCTGCATCGCTTCAGGGTATAATGACGTGAATTCATCAATATAAAGTAGGAGAAAAGCGGGAGAAATGACACAGAATCAATTGGTTCTGGAATCAACCATAGACAATCTAAAGTAAATTGCTTTGTCTTTTTTTACTTCTTTTGCCCGTTTCTATATTGTCAATCCATAAAATGATGATCAGGATTTACAAATTCGTCCTGACTGACTCCTCGATGCAATCAGAGATACGAATGAAGCATATGTAACGTTATTCACAGCGACAGGCATGTTCAAAATGTTGGAACCATGTGTAATACCACGATCTCGGTCCGGCGCTATCAAAGTTTGCACAAATCCTATCTGAACCACCAAGTGTTTGTGTTTTTTGGTTGCTATTGATGCAGGCATTGTCGTCGTAATTTGCCGACCAACTCCAGCACTTTCATTATGGTCAATGTTGTCTCAATAGATGTACATAGCTTAACATGAGGAACAGGTACTTACATGGTTTACATGAGCTTCTAGAGCAATACAAACACCAGAATAAATAACGAACAATTAAGTGAACAAAAGATGGCATTTCATATTTATGTTTGATCTTGAAATGTTTGTTCTGACTAACACCATTTGCAAAGAGACGAAATCAACCAAATCTAATAATTTTGTTAATGTTGTTTGCGCATATTATGTATCGCGTGAATGTTTACTCATGTTCTTCACATTATTTGGTTCAGGGAGACATGGGCCTCACACTCAGGCCTGAAGCCTCAAATCATATAGATTTTAGAACATGCTCAGGTCGAGCGCATTGATAGATGAAAGTAAAGATGCCATTTTTTAGGGCGTAAAGGTTGATTTTATTTCCATGCACTTTACTTTCTTCTTTTTCACCATTTCCTTTGCTCTCTATGGCAGAATCATACGAATAATTGCTAAAATCTAGACAGTACAACACATTTTATTCACTCTGAGGGAATATTCATATACAATTCAAACTTATAAAAAAAAGGATCCATAAAAAATGTTGCACTGTTAGTTTCGTCAAAATCTCCACTCATATATCGTACACACAAGTAACTCTCTGGTTTGTAGTAACCATTCTTGTGCTCAGGACCACGTGCTTATGTAAGATGCCGGAGGCGATGAGCTATAGACTACCGAAGAAGACATAGTTGAAATCTTTTTTACATCATGCCATAACTTAAGACTACAGTCCTTTTTGGCGAGCGATAGAGCGGAACGCCATGTTTACTGCGAGTTTTGGCTAAACTCAATTTTGATATAGGTGACCTTGAGGATGAAAGTGGATCATGAATTGCCCCATTTGTAACCATTTTGGATTTTATGGTGCGCCATTTTGGATTTGCAATATGTTAATAACACTTGAAATTTTCTGTTGTAATCTTTAACTTGTTTTCATTGATTGTTTTGTTGTAAAAGCTGTTTTAATGTTATTGTAACCAATGAAAAGCAATAATGCGTATTTATATCATGATTACAGTGATTTGAGCCATACAATAGTTTGTACTATTGCACGGTTTGAAACAAACAGGTGTGATATCATGATATAAAACAAATATTGAATGCCTATGCACGTGCAATAGTACAAAATATATCATTCGGTCAAATTTGGACTGATCCATTTCACTCGGCTACGCCTCGTGAAATAGAAAAGTCCAAATTTGACCTCATGATATATTTGGTATTATATCATGATTACAGTGATTTGAGCCGTGCAATAGTTCGCACTATTGCACGGCATGAAACAAACCTGTGTGATATCATGATATAAAACAAATATTGAATGCCTATGCACGTGCAATAGTACAAACTATATCATTCGGTCAAATTTGGACTGATCCATTTCACTCGGCTACGCCTCGTGAAATAGAAAAGTCCAAATTTGACCTCATGATATAGTTTGAACTATTGCACTCTCAGGCATTAAATATTTGTATACTATTGCACTCTCAGGCATTAAATATTTGTATAATATTGTGAAACACATGAAGAAGAAGAATTTTTAGTTTCGAATTGTTCCACAACTTTACAGATTTCCATTTTATTTCCTTTGACTATAATTTCTTCGCTTAATCTGGGAATCAATTTGTTTCCCATAATCGTACATTTCTGGATCTTTACGAGCCCGTTGTCGTCTAATAATCCGAACTTGTGCATGAGCAAGACTGTTGAAAGCCTGACTGTTTGTAGGGCGAACCGGCAGAGAGTTTTGGCCCCGATATGTCTTGCAAATATGACATGACTTCATAGATTTTGTTATCAGATCCAGATCTGTTGCCATCACTGTAGATAGCATTATTTGACCACCGTCATCATTATATTCCAAGTTGTTATTGTTTCCAACTGCCAAGTTGTTGCTATGTTTCTTTTCAACAGCTCCCACTGACTGATGGAATGAGACTCGTTTCTTCTTCCCGTATGACTTTTTTGTTTCGTCAAAAGTCTTTAACAAAAGTGGTGATTGCCCAACGCCTTTCTTACATTTTGGTTCGATGTATGTGATCTTAGGAGTCAATTTCTGTGGAAAATGTTGCACAGACCGTTTGGAGGAGGAGCAGGATGGTAAGATTGGGGACCTTTCAACTTTTTCATGCTCAGAGTGTATAATCAAACAATCTCCTTCAGAAGTTTTAATGATGCCTCTTTTAAAACCCAAATCGTCCTGCGTTTCATCAATGTGTGATCCCGACTGATATTCTGACAAGAAAAGTCCATCTGGAACATTGTCAATCCACTCCAAAATGTTCGAGTCGAAATCAGGGTTCTTTGATTTAAAATCCAGTAATCTCGAGCTTGTCAGTGATTGCCACGATTTATCATCTAATGTTTTACAAGTATCTGTACGTTTACTGTTACCTTGCTGTAAAGAGTTTATTGGTGGCAAATGCATTTCCTCATGAGATCGACCCACATTTGATATTTTCGTAGCATCAACACCCAATCGATTCACTTCGTCATATTTGTCATTTGATCGTTCACGTATTTCCTCAAAGCAAGTGGGCTTCAATGATTTCTTATTACGTCTTTTCCTCGACCTTTTCGACTTAATCTTGTATTGCTGCTTCGCTTTTGTGTCCAAATGATCATCATTTCCACCCGTGGAAACAAGTTGTGTTGGATTAGTGCTTACATTCGGCAGGGAAAGTGTCCGTTTAATAGTCTCTCCAGAACATCTACTCGCTCTTCCAATGGTCTCCTCCAAAGATCTCCTTCTAAACCCAATCTTACAAGTCCTAACTTTCCGCACATTTGATAAAAAATCCACAAGCTCTCCTTTTTCCCTATTTATAGAGTTAACTCGTTGGTCCAAAGTATCCTGCAGTTCCTTTGATTTTCTTTGATTTTCTACCTTTGCTTTGAAGTTGACTTTCACCTTAGTGTCCAAGTCTTGAATAAATTTTGCATAATAGTCCAGCTGCTTTGAATCCAAAGTATTCGACATGGTTCTTGCTACGTAATGTATTACATGTGTGATTCCATAGCTAAATATTTTCCAAAATGTAACGTAGCAGATCTGTCTCAGTTTTACGGCACCTATGATGTGATAAGAGTAGAGCAAATAAAGCTGAAGTGATCGAACTCAAATATAACTAATATCCGTAATCTTCTTATTCTGTTTTGAATCACACAGATTTCATTCAGTTCAAATTATATCTAAATATGTTTTACACAATTCGAGTGTTATTTCAGTAAATAAATTCATAATCTTATCTTGTTGCTATGGGGTATACAACATTTTCGAATTATTTCAATATGAGATTTTAACAATCTACAACCTATTCAAGCAAAGACTTTTTATATGAAAATCATTTACATGTCCAGCTTGTTCATGGGGCAGTGGCACAACTTTGCTTGAGGGTGCCTATGCAATGGACAAGGGGTGGTCGGGTGCCCCCATTGCCGTAGCGCGCAAAATATAAACTGATACCCATGGCGTTTGGGTAAATATATGGCAAATCTTGCGTTGTAAGATAAGAGTACATCTTCAAGACAGTTTAAGGCCCTATTTTAAACAAAAATGTAAAGTTACTTCTTTTGACTCGAGTCTAATATAATCAGGGCTGGACATTGGTATTCTTTCGTACTAGCCAGTCGGGTATAGGTAGGTTTCCGAGGTACCCGCCCGACATGAAATTTACTTGCCCGAATATTAACAATTAAGAAAACAAAACATCACTTTCATAACAAAAATTTAAAAAAAAAAATGATATTTTCATGGGTCGCATTTCAAATTCCCTAGTTGCACCCCTACTCAAACTAAATTAAATAGATCATTGGATGTTGTTTAATATTTACTCAAAACGAACTCAATTATACAAAAAAATTTACCCGCCATGTCGGGCAGGTAACTTTCAATTTTTACCCACCCGATACCAAAGCTGACCCGCCACTGTCTGTCGGGCGGGTGCTACCGTGCTGTAGGCTAATGACCACCCCTGAATATGATTACAGGCAGTGGCAGCACTAGCATAAGGGCAAACAAAACGCAAGAAAGAATTTTAGTGAGTTCATATTTTTTTCAAATCAAATTCCCCCCATTTTGGTCGAAAATGATACATATTTTTATGATGCGCACAAACAAAATTTGGTAAACTCGGCCATTCAGAAAAATCCTTCGTAGATGAATTAATTAAGGGCATCCGAACACAAAAGGAACACCCTACTATTTTTTCGTTTTAAACGAGTATACCGTACTCTTGCCTGGAAACCAAGGACGTTTCTAAGACCGAGGGGGAGGGGGGGGAGGGGGGGGGGCTTGACCTCATGGCATGCTTTCCGCTTGTGCCTGGAGAGTTCCAACGGGCATTTTAGTCAAAGTTCATTCTGGAGATAGACTTGAGATCGTGCCTACCCTGGCACGTGCTCAATGTCCCGATCTTTCGGGAAATGAGCGTTTTACTAGAACATATATTACTTTCACATAATTCCGACTTTTTTGCAAGTTCACCATTATAATTACAGGGAAACCCCTTCAGATCAAAAACCATGCATCTAAAGGTACGCGTTTTAGTTTGTGCGGACATAGATCATCACCATTATTTTAGTAAGCAGTATGGCACGGAACGCAAGATATGTACTGTATTATATGCCGTTTTATGATGATGTGACTGAAAATTAAACGTTGCATAGATAATTGTCGAATACTACATTTTGGGGCAATAAACTTCCACTATTATCGCTGCAAAATTATCAGGCCAAATGGTCCGAAATATTCTAGGTCAGTACTTTTACTAGTATCACTTCACTTTATTGTTAAACGATTCTTTTTGATCGTGTAAAAATAAATTGAAAGTTGTAATGTCTTATTTGGTTCGGTTCAACCGAACGGCTACAGCATACAGCTAGGGGTGGGCAAATGACGATTTTTTTTCAAAACAAGTGGATTCTATGGCCATTTTGGCTACTGAACACAAATATGACAATTATTTTGACCTACGGTGAAATCTTATATTGGTTCCTGCCTTTTTTTATGAAAAATGGCGGGAAAATGGGTTTTTGGTCATATTTTTACGTCAAAATGCATAAAAGTGATGTGTAATATGTCTTTCTATATGTTTTTGAGGCTGCTGATTTCAAATATTAGCATTATCAAGACATAAGAGGTAGGGGTAGGGTGATATCTGGTAGAAGTGACAAAAAATGGCGGGAAAATTGGCTTTAGGCCACATTTTACGTTAAAAAGCATACAAGTGATGTTCAATTTGTCTTTGTATATGTTTTGGGGATACTGAGTATAAGTATTAGCAAATTTAAGACATTGTAAGTGAGGGTAGAGTGATATCTATAACAAATGACGAAAATGAAATGACTTTAATTTTGACCATACTTAAATGTAACTTCAGGAGTCAACCGTTTGTTTTCCAAAATCAGTAAAATATTTAAAAGGGACTACAAGATACATCTTACCATAAGCCTAGAATATATTTTTTTCAACAAAGTCTCAACAAAGGGAATAGATAATTGTCACAGAAGATCTTGATGGCACAACAAAGATAGGTGGTCACCATAGTTACGATGTAAGCAGACAGCATCACCATAGCTGGACCAGGGCTGGACCTTTGGGTAAAAGGACATGACAAGGTACGTGGCAAATGTTAGCCACAGTGGTGAGGATGGAGCTGAAGCTTATGAGTGCAAGCCTAAGTACTTGCCAACTGTACAGTCGATAAACTGAGATCAGAGATCTACAGATATATGGATAACAGACAAAACTGCAGACTGTGTTTAGAGCTTTGGCATGTTTGGAGTAGACCAAATCAAACTCATTCAAGTGCAGTGAATCTTAAGCATCAAGTAATAGATGACATTTTCAAGAACACAGAACAGAAAATTGGTGCACATCAGCTACTGGAGGTCTCAGCAGGAGAAATCTTTCAATCCCCAGGATCCTCAATGTATACTCTTGTCTTGTAATCAGCATCTCTAATTGACTGTCCCCTTGCTATGCTCAACACTCACTGTCCCTGTAAAATGACTCTAATTCTGTTGACAGTTAATCATTTTCAGTGCTAAAATTTAAGGCTTTGAAGTCAAAATATTTGGAGAAACTACAGAACTTGTACCTGTCATAGTATTAGGTCATTTCCAAGCTACTTCAATACATTTGTGGACACCAGGAACAACAAGTTTCTTCTCGCAGTGCTACATCTATTTAAAATGAGTGGTTAAAATGCTGTTCTGAGATTTTTACAGCGATTGACCATCTTATCATCTTCCCAGTGATGGAACAACTGGACATTGACAAGATGAGTGATCATGATACTGTATATAAAATATGGATAGGAATGAAGAGTTTTCTTGAGGACAAGTTGAAGATCACGGTTGGGTCAGATAGAAGCAACATCTATCTGGAAGAGGTAGGCTTGTTTAAGCTGTGATCAAGGAAGTTACTGAAGAGTCAGATGCCCAAGACTGATTACTTCAGAGGATCAGATGGTGACAGTGATGACATGACTCAAGTATGCTCCTTTAAGTAACTTTGGATCGAAATCTGCATTTCTGATGGAAAGACGGCTCGTCATGGATGGAATCAGTTGTCTTTGTCTTGCAGAAGCATCTATTCATCAGATGTTCTGTTACTGAATGTATTGTAAATATTTATGTATGTAACATTATTAGTACACTATTGTTTTGTGTGAACTTTGAACAATTGATGCCATATTTGACAAATACTGCTTGTTTTCCTGTAAGTTTGATTTAATGACCCATGCAGGACCTACAGTGGCTATGCTATTAGCCTATTGCACAGTTTCGCCATTTTGGGGAGAGCCTCAACCTGGCTTGCGAGATGAATGGGAACTTACATAATATTACGATTAGTTTGATTCCATTTTTCCAATCACCACTGACCTTGCATCCCGGCCTTGCATAAAGTGACATACTAGTTTAATTGGCTGTCAAATCGAGACTCTCCCCGCAAATGGCGAGCCGTACAATAAGTGAATCCTGATATTTATAATTAATTGTACATTTAAATTCCAAAAATGATTTCGGATAGTATTTTTCCACAATTCCACTACTGTTTTAAATATTTTAAATACAGGGGCTAGAAAAACACAGATAAATAGCAAACTGCAAGCTGAAAGTTGCATCAATGTTTCTCAAATTGCAAATGGCATTTTTAAGCAATTTTAACCCCCAAAATGCAGTTTTTCACTCAAAATGACTTAGAGTTGATATTACATATGACTAAATATGCATGATATATACATACTTCTAGACTAAGTGACCACAAGAATTTATGTTTAGACATATTTGGCAATAGTTTTATATCTTTAGGTCACAAAAAAGTAATTTGGAGAGCAAATTTACACATAAATTACCAAAAATGCTGTTTTTTTACCCGAAAATACCCAAAATCAACAATACTAATGACCCAACAGGTATGGTTTGTCTATTTTTGTACTCAGTGACCATGAAAACATATATATAGACATATTACAAGCCATATTTGCTCAGATATTAACGGTTTTACATACGAAAATAGCATTTTTGAGTGATTTTGGCGGCCATTTTGAAAAATCGCTTGGAACCAATATCAGATGTAATTTGAAACAAAAAAAATTATCATATTTGTATTTAGCAGCCAAAATGGCCACAGAATCCACTTGTTTGAAGTTAAATTTCCCAAAAAAGGTTTCATTTGCCCACCCCTAAATTACAGCACTGAAGTGTATACATTTTCTTGAAATTTTGGAATCAGAATCAGAAGTATCATCGTGTGCATAGATTTAAATCTATGATCGTGTGCTACTTCAACGAAGACGACGGGGACCACGCATGTATGATGAAACATGAATGCGTTAATCGTTCTTAATATTTACGCGTGGCGCACTTACTAGGCAACGACGAGTATCGTGTTTAAGGCGCTAAAACTTAAAACACGTGTCGTAAAATCGGAATATTTTTCTTCTACATGTACACAAAATTATAGTTGAAATCGTCTACAAATCCCAATAAGAAAATGGTTACATGAAAATCGTCTGCTCACCACGCATTAGCCGTGAGCGGCCTAAATTATGGATGATTTATTAGCGACTGAAAATACTCACGAAGCCGTTGTTCATCTTGAAGAATGCCGCAACTCTAGGGAAGATTTGTACCACATAGATATCACCCCAAACTGCTCCAACTCTAGGGAAGAATGCTCCGACTCTAGGGAAGATTTGTACCAAACAGATAACACCCCAAACTGGAGTGTGCTACCTGACGTGTGCTTAGCTCTAATAGCATCATGCTTGAGATCTGCAGACAGGGGCAAAATGGGACTGGTGTGTCAGAACTGGAATCGGGTCATTTTGTCTACACCCTATCTATGGCGCTCTGCAACTATGAGTTTTCGCGGCAGAGATGAAGATCTCAATCATGTGAAATATGCTAAAGTTGTCGGGCGCTTCTGGAAGAAAATGTGTATCTTATGTGGTATTCGTTTAGGTTTAAAAGCAAAAAAGTTCCAACGTTCATTAACAGCGACCCTTCAGGTTCTCTGCGACGAAGGACAAAACAAACTACAAGACCTGACATTGGCGGAACTTCAAAGCCATCGAAACTTTCAGAATATCATGACCGGAAAGACTAAGACAAGAATAAGTATCCAGCGTTCATTGAATAAATTTCTAACATTTCAAGCTGAACTTGAACGTTTAGATCTAAGCTATGCGACAATGACATTAGATGAAGGAGTTGGTCTTCTTCAATCCGCAGCTAAACAGTCCAAAAACACATTGAAATACCTACGGATGTACGAAATGCTCGACAGTCATGGTGTAGCTATCGGTCTAAGTGATGCATTCGCTGATGCGGTCGGCCAGTTTCCCTGTCTCGTAGATCTGACATTGAATTACGGTTACGTGACCGACGCACTCATAACGAGCCTAGCAAAGTGTGAATGGTTAACATACATTCGCATTCGAACAGATTCCGGGGATTCTATCCAACATACCATTGACTGGGCTGTGTGGAACAAAATTCGCCGGCAAAGACCTCATCTTCGAATCAAATTTTCCATGTGTGATATATTAAAATCTGCTGATATTCGACGACTCTTGGCGATAGATATGCCACTTGAATCAGTTCATATATGTGGAAATGATGATAATGACTTCGGACCATATTTTACAACTACTCATCTTACTCGATTTTTTCGCCACACTTTGAAAAAGGTCGTCATTGATGTAAGTCCAGTTTACAGAAATTATGGTGAGGGCTTGATCAGTCTGATTTCTGACTGCAAGTTACTTTCTCACCTCGAGATTAATGGGAAAATCACCAGCACGGTAGTTCAACAGATATTCGATCTAATTGATGACAACTTTTTGAAGAAAAACCTTACTCCTAATTTGACATTCATGAAGATGGAAATCACTGGTGTAGGGCAGCAGGAACGAGAGGCTCTGGTGTTCTTAGCAGACCGATTTCGACCACGATTTCAGGATTTCGATCTGGAGTATGAAATTGTGGTTGACCAAAATCTACCTTTCTTTTTGAACTAATTTTTGATATCGTAGTTGAATACTCACACGATATAAAATATAATAGAAGTACAAATTTACATTATATTACATATGTAATTTGTCTTCAAGTTTCAACAAATTGTGCAATCAAATATAATATTAATTTAAATATAAACCAAACCATAACATGTTGTCCAAAATGAAATAATTAGTACAAATCAAGTATATAATATTGCTTAAACAAAGAATTAGTGGTAATATATGCTTTCATGAAACAGTGTTTTGTTTTTTATAAAGGTGAGCATTCACTGAAAACGATAATTAGTCAAAAAACATGTCTTATTTGACTAATTAAAATTAGTCAAGCAGAGTGATTTTTTCATAATTCATGAAAAAATGCTGTAAATGTCTTTGAAATGATGAAAAACATTTTTTGATGTTTAAAAAATAGTTTCCGTCTCTAATTATTCAATTTGTAATCAGTTAAATTTTAGTTAATTGATAAATGATAAATTACATGACTAATTAGGGAATATCAAATGCATCTTTAATTCGTCAATTGATGAATTAAATGACGCAGGACTAACTGTATATTAGTCAAGTGACTAATATAAATTAGTAATGTAACGGAATGACGAATTACATTACTTATTTATATTAGTCACTTGACTAATATACAGTTAGTCCTGCGTCATTTAATTCGTCAATTGACGAATTAAAGATGCATTTGATATTCCCTAATTACTCATGTAATTTATCGTTTATCAATTAACTAAAATTTAACTGATTACAAATTGAATAATTAGAGACGGAAACTATTTTTTAAACATCAAAAATTGTTTTTCATCATTTCAAAGACATTTACAGCATTTTTTCAAGAATTATGAAAAAATCACTCTGCTTGACTAATTTTAATTAGTCAAATAAGACATGTTTTTGACTAATTATCGTTTTCAGTGTTGCTCTTACTAAGGTGTGCGAATAACCGATGCTTTTGTTTCAAGCAGTGTGATGCTTTTACAAATCACTATGTGACGAGTTGATGTTTGTAGATACTGCACAAAGTCCTGGTGGAGTCACAAGTGATGGTGGTAAAGCAGTGTGATGCTTTTAGGTGTGCTTTTAAAAGCAGTTTGATGCTTATGCTTTGCTGTTATTCTGGTACTCTTTTTAATCTTCTAAAGTTATGTTATGCTTTTGTTAATAAGTGTGGAATTTTATAAAATAGTGTGGTGCTTTAAAGAGCATTGTGATGCGGTGCTTTTATTCAAAAATAGCACATGGCACTTTCATAAAACACGTTTCATGCTTTCAAGCATCCTCTTGGTTAAAAACAAGTGCTCTTACATGGTGTTGTGGTGCTGTTATACAGCAAATTCTGTCCAACAAAATAAAAATGCAGTATGTGCATCACAGTTATATTGCAAGCTACTTCCTTTTCTCTTGGACAAATCCTGCACAAATGAGCAGACGATCAATTCTCTTGCATAACTTACGGCAGTATCTACAATATCAAACATATGTACATACAACCTTTTGGCATGGGAATGGATTGAAGTGAAATTGCATGTTTAAATTAAAAGAAGTATCTGCTATGCTTTATGAATCGATAGATATGCCACTTGAATCAGTTCATATATGTGGAAATGATGATAATGACTTCGGGCCATATTTTACAACTACTCATCTTACTCGATTTTTTCGCCACACTTTGAAAAAGGTTGTCATTGATGTAAGTCCAGTTTACAGAAATTATGGTGAGGGCTTGATCAGTCTGATTTCTGACTGCAAGTTACTTTCTCACCTCGAGATTAATGG
>JXSR01S018312.1:47990-59282 GCA_000969725.1 Ophiothrix spiculata
TATAAGTCTATGCAGTTGGTTCACTCAGTGAGCTGTTTGTAAGCTGTGGAAGAGACTTTGAATTGTATGATGGGAAGGGCTTAAATCAACCTCTGAAATTAGCCCGAGTTAAAGTCATTTGAAACAAACCTTTTCATTCTGGGCAGGACCAAATTGCACTGTGTGTGAAAAACAAACCAATCAAATTGATCATCAAGTCACGCAGCAACAGAACTGTCGAATCACGCGAGCTCACGATTATCGGCTGCGTGAGTTGCGTTTGAACTTTAACCTCGGCGCACAAGACGCGTAAAAGTGAAAAGGTTTTCTTAACGCGACTATAGCAACAGACTTCAAATTTTTTATCGCAGAGCCGAGGCTGGGTACCAGCTAACATCAAATATGATCTCCATTTTGATATTGTGTCAGTAAAAACTTAAGGTAGGCATGTTCATAAAAAATTAAAAATCATTTGTTTTCAACAAAATGATGTTAGATAAAAAGATATTTTAATTCCCTTCAAAATGAGTGATCAACCATCTGAAACAGTGAAGAAATGGTGAAGATGTGGGTGAAAAACGGGTCCTGAATTATAACCAAATTTGGCCAAAAATTGTGTCCCTGGCATCAGTGCTCGATTTTAGGAAAAAAGGTTACTTGCACCTGTGCATGTAGTTTCAAAAAGTTCCTTGCACAAAATTTATCTTACATGCACATGGCAAAACAATCAACTGACAAGAATTTATATAAAATCATATTGCTGGGGATTCCAAAATGTTTATGAAAGAATTGCAGTCTCCCCAGCTTCCGATATTGGTAGCATTGCCTTTATCTCCCATATATTATTAAAGTAAATTACAGTCTTTGTCTTTCATGGTAAGTAAAAGACAAAAATTCACAAAATGGCTTGAGCTATGGAAGAAAAAATAGATATTTCAACATTGTTTTGGTGTAAATTATACTCTGCATTAAACATAGTGACTGCAAAGTCAGTTGCACCTGTGCAAGTAGGTAGAAAATCTTACTTGCACCAAGAAAAAAGTACTTGCATATGTGCAAGTGTAAATTGCATTGCCATTGACTGTGTACTGTTCTGTGTCAAGACCCATTTTTTCACCACGAAGGAGCATTTTACAAAAAAAGTGCTTCCATTTCGTGAAATTTGGCTGTTACTATCAGATAGGTTATCTATCAAGGATTTGAGACCCACATTTTTTATTCAAAACTATTAACATTTAGGGATTAAAAATCAACTTTTTCTGATTGGCCACAATTTTTTGCAAACAGCAGCCATTATTTGGCATAACATTTTGAAAATTGAAATATTTTCTCTAAACTGTGGATTTATTTTAAATTAACATGAGTGATTTCTAAAGGTGACAAAATTTACAACAAAATGGTGGTTCAACTAACTTTTTAAGTTAAAGTACTTTTAAAATTAGAGCAAAAAGAAGACTTTGCAGAATCAACATTCTTGGCATTTATATCAGTGAGGTCTGCATTACCCGAAATTTCTGGCAGTGGTATATTGATACCACTGCCAGAAGCAAGTTCTGCAATCAAACCTATCGCAAACTGTAAGTGCACATACCCAATATCCAAAAAATACGAACTGCAACACTCCACAAACATGACAAAGGATATTATACTAAATTTGCCTATTATAAACACTTCCCGAAATTGCTAGTCACACAAAAGTGATGTTTGAAGATATGATTACAAATTGTAACCGATGTAAACACACCAAACATACCGTTTGATTTCTCTGACCTGAACAGTGCGATTTTCATAAATTTAATTCAAAAAGGTTCCTTTCATGAATATTGAAAAAGCAATTTCTGTGTTTTTCAAGTACAATTAGTATTTTTCATTTTATGCACAAATTACCGTTATGTGCACAATATATTGGAAGAAGAAAAGATGTCGCAAGTGATTCATGTGTCCTGTTGTTTTGAAAAGGATCAAAGAATGAATTTTAAAAAAATTCTGAGAGATTTTTCTTGTGTGCTTGACTACTGACTAGATATTAAAAATTTCAACAAAACTCAGTGAATTATAAACAAATTTAAATTAAGGTAGCTTGAACGGCCAAATCTGTTTCATTTATATTGAATAGGTATTGAATTGTCACAATGCTTTGAAATTACTTTAAAAACTTTGCTCTTATTTCACAGAATCCAAATGCAACTGCTACTAAACGTTCTATAGTTGACTACAAAGCTCAGGATTATGACGAGAAGTTGATGATCATCCTAAGACAATGGGAAGAACTTTGGTTTTAGTTATTTTGCTGTTATGCTTCTTGATATTATGCTCATCAGCACCCTCAAGGCATAAAGCTAAGAAACCCAATAAACCCAAACCAGCAATACAGCCAACGAGCACACCTACACCATCAGTAACAACAACTCCTCATGTGCCCACTAGTGTTGACACTCATCAACCATCAAGTGACCTGCCAGCAAGTAGCCCAGTCCAGTCACCTGCCGGATCAGGTGAAGCTACCTCACCAGATACACCTAAAAGCACAGGAAATGCTCAAACAACTCGCAATGAACCAAAAACTACGCTTACTAAAAGAGGAGAAGGAGAACCTCCACCGCCATCAACAGGGGTAGATGAACTAACTGTGCCTGTAACAGAAAAAGAGGTGCCTGAAGGACAGGAAGGCAACACTGCCTCTGAACCAACTTCTAAAGTTCAACCTGCTGGAACTACAAAAGGTGATTCACAAAAGCCTCCTAATGTTGAACCTTCAGAAAGCCCTAGCCCTCAGGCAGAGACTTCTGCAGAACCTTCAAAAAGCCCTAGCCCTCAGGCAGAGACTCCTGAAGAACCTTCAAAAAGCCCTAGCCCTCAAGCTGAGACTCCTGCAGAACCTTCAGAAAGCCCTAGCCCTCAGGCAGAGACTCCTGCAGAACCTTCAGAAAGCCCTAGCCCTCAGGCAGAGACTCCTGCAGAACCTTCAGAAAGCCCTAGCCCTCAAGCAGAGACTCCTGCAGAACCTTCAGAAAGCCCTAGCCCTCAGGCAGAGGCTCCTGCAGAACCAACTACTGGAGGGCAAACTGTTGCTAGACCTATACGTAGTACTCATCCTGCCACTCAACCTGAGCCTACTGCAAACACCAGCCCTCAAGCCGTAAGTAACACAAATAAGTTACACACACGAATGTTGTTGAATCATTCATAAAACATTTCAGTTATTTATGTAATTACAACATTTATTAAAACATGATAACGTTATTTATTTTGATGTCAAAGTTAAATGTCCGTATGTGAAAACATTTATTTTTAACTTTTTGGCAATATAGTATAGGACATTTTTACATATCACTCAATATAGATTGGTATGTGTTTCGTTTATATTTCCAATAATTTTGGCATATAGCGCTGTATGTGGAACACTAAATTTAAATAAAACGCATATAGACCAAAATTAAATAATTATATCTTACATGAGTACTGTGAGTAGGCTGAATTGAAGTATATAACCCAGCAAATGTAAAGAACTCGTCGATGTATTTTATGCCAATTTTCTCAAAAAAGTCAAAAATGACAGACAGGTATGTGATACGACCGTCCTAAATTGTAATCTGATAATTTAACTTTGTGTGTGTGGGGGGATATGTGTGTGTATGTTTAGGCTTGCAAAGTAAAATGTTTGATTATTGTTGATCAAGATAATTTTAAAATTATTTTGCAGAATCATTCAGCCTTACCTTCAGTGAAACCTTTGTCATCAACACCAAACAAAACCAAGGTACGTAACATGCACTCTTAAACCTAGTTCAACGAAAGGGGGGAGGCTGAATTAACCCCCTCAACAGATTTTTTTCTGACGCTAAAATTTCCTACGGCACAGCACTTCACTTAATGACTCACTGTACCTCTAAGTTCATCCATTGCCCTTACCCTTAGTGTTCATGGGGTTAGTGTCAATTTCAAGTTCAGAGGTTGCGGTGTAACCTATGATTTCTAAAATGTATTTTTAACCATTTTTATAGCAGGTATTCATTTCAAACTTGGTATTTAGGTAATTGTGACATCATACATGGTACCACATAAAGGCGCATGGGGGCTTCGTTAGGCAAAAATAAAAAAAAAATTGTTTGTTTGCCCTCCAGTGGAAAAATTAAAATTTTGGGTCGGTCGGTCGGTTGAACCTTTTTTACTCTTCACATATATTTTAAAGAATGATGACATTCCATGGATTTTATCGTGAATACCAAGCAATGCAGGGCTTAATCAAAGATTGTTGGTCATTATTTAGAGGAAATATGCATTTTATCTACTAAATGTGACATTATACTGCTAAATTTTACGTTTTCCATGAAAATATTGAGTTTTCATATTTTAGATGTTTGAAGAAAAAAACCCTAAAATACCCGACCCAAACTTTTGGCATTTTAGGGTCGGTCGCGGAGGGCAAAGAAAGAAAGACTTCTTTAGGCTGATAGCCAAGGATAACCCAAGAAAGCCTCTAATGAAGCTTATTTCCATTGGGGTCCTAGATCTTTCTTTAATATTCAGTTTTAGTGCAGGAGGAAAACCGGAGGACCCGGAGAAAAATCTGCGGAAGCGAGCATGGACTGAAAACCAAATGCACATAAAGCGCCGGGCACGGGGCTCGAACCCGGGACCTAATTGGTGCAAGGCGAGGAAACTACCGCTGCGCCAACCCGCTTCCCCGGGCAAACAAACATATTTTTTTAGGCCTTATAAAAAATTGGAAGGAGGTTGCAACAACCACTGCCAGTATTATACATGTATGTTGGTGAAAATGGCCCTGTAAAACAAGGGTTAAAGGGGAGGGTTTGTATGAACAGATGAGAATGTCAATCTCTCTTTCAAATCAGCTGACAAGACTCCAGCATGGTAATATTTTTTTGATCACCATCTACAGTGTGAGTCCATAGTGAGTTGGATTACCATTTAATGTTCACTGTTAACCAAATGCTCACTATTGGTGACATTATTATTACATAAATTAAGGGGCTGCTTCAAAACTCAACCAGCGGTTGACAGCCCGGAACCGGCAGTTCGGGCGGTTGCCGTTGTTCAGAACAATAGCAACCGACCAGAACCAGCAGTTCCGCGCTGTCAACAGCCGGTTGAGTTTTGAAGTGATCCCTAAGTTTGTAGATTCTAAGAATGTCTGCAGAAGTCTCATGTTTTGAAGTGGAATAGTGCAGATCTCATAACAATAACTTGTGATCAGTATGTTGTGAGTTACAGCTCATAGCAAAGTTGTATGAAACAGTCAATCAATGAACAATAGTCTTAAACCAAGAGTAGATTAGTATGACAATAATTCCATGAGTTGTAGAGTTCCAAACCAATATTGGATTGGTATGGAAAGGTGATCCTACCCTGTTTGTAATACTTTATTTTATATTTCGATGATTTCTGCAGGACCCCACTGAAGCATCTACTACTAAAAAGGAACCTACTCAGCCAGCATTGCCACCAACAACAAAATCCCTACCTCCAGAACCTTCAACAACTCATCTACATTCTACTACCAACATTCAAACAACTCGAACTGCTAAAGCAACAACACTTCCAAAACCATCCACAACACCAAAGCCAACTCCCACCACAAAACAGGTGACAACAACAAAAGCGGCAGATCAAACTACAACGCCTAAGATTACAACTGCAGTAAAGTCACAAACAACTCATGCACTAACTACTGAAAAGGTTGTAACCACCACACAAAAGCCTGCGACTACTACTAAAAAGGTTGTAACCACACAAAAGCCTGTAACCACACAAAAGCCTGTGACTACTAAGGCTGTAACCACACAAAAGCTTGTGACTACTGAAAAAGTTACCACCTCACAAACGCCTGTGACGACTAAGAAAATTGAACCCACACAGAAACCTGTGACAAGCAAGAAAACAAAAAAGCCAGTATTACATACCACCCCAACGCCTACTAAGAGAGTCGAACCAGCTACGAATAAGTCTTCAGCAAATGACCCACCTCAAACCGGTAGGTATATCATGCTTATATTTATTGATCTATAGACAAGTGGATTGGCAACATCTATTTTGATTCACATAAAAAGTTAATCAACAATATCAAAATAAAAGGCATTTTTTTTGAAGTCTTGGACATATGAGCAAAAGTATTCATTTGCTTATGTGTCAATCTTTACAACAACTTTAACCCTAACTCCCAAACGCTTAAAAACTATCTAAGTCCGAATACGTCATACAAACATTTCCCGTTTCCCCTGGGATTTGAAACCTTGACCTCTCGCATCCCGTTCCAATGTCCAGCTATGGCACGCCACCGAGTATGGCCTGCCATGGCAGCACTTTCGTGCCCATCCGTATCCCTGGTCTATGACGTATTTGGACTTACGCAAATTTCTTGATTTTTGCTTGTTGGATTTTGTTGGACAGTGACATGTTAGGGTTATGGTAGCATGTCTACTATGCATTTATATACCTTCATTACCCTAACTCCCAAACGCTTAAAAACTATCTAAGTCTGAATAAGTCATACAAAAATTTCCCGTTTCCCCTGGGATTTGAAACCTTGACCACTCGCATCCCGTTCCAATGTCCAGCTATGGCACGCCACCGAGTATGGCCTGCCATGGCAGCACTTTCGTGCCCATCCGTATCCCTGGTCTATGACGTATTTGGACTTCTAGGCGAATTTCTTGATTTTTGCTTGTTGGATTTTGTTGGACTGTGACATGTTGGGGTTATTATTATTTTGTTTATCAAAATTCAAGATACAAGATTAATATTCATTATATTTTATTTCTGCTTGTGGCTCAAAGCCAAATTACAAGAAATAGTACATTATAAAAATATAAAACATCAAAATTCACACAAGTTTAAAACTCAATCTTGGGTCAGTAGCTCTTGAAATGGTTCTTCAGGTTCACCCTCACCTGAAGAACCATATCTATAGTCACTGACAAATTAGAGAGAATTTGTCAAGTTGTTTGTTGCATTCTAGTGTGTAACATAAATACATCATACATGTAGATGGCAACCATTACAGATATGACTTTCTTGTATCCAAATGACAAAGTGAGGTATGACAATGTGTTTGGTCTCACAAAGTTTTGTAATGTGATAACAAATACACAATGTTATGTATTGCTAATGATGACTTGTATTTTATTTATTTTACAGAAACAGATAATTTTAACAAGTTGAAAAATTTAGCAATGAATGTGAGTATTTCTGTTTAAAATCATCTGATTATTTTGAAATGTCCATGCTCTATTATATACATGTACCCATGCTGTAAAATTGCCATCTGAAAACAAGATTTAAGCCTTAATTTTACCTATCAAAATGCTGTAAATAACCACCGATGTCATCATAACAAAGACTAAACAAGTGCTGTTATGGACAGGCCTGGAAAAAATGTAAATTTCCCTGTAACCAATAACTGATATTTCCACATTTCCCTCATTAAACGTCTGCAAAGCTTACAAATTTCCCGCGAGCTTCCTGAATTTCCAGGCCGCCAGGTGGATGAGGTACCCGGTTTTTCCAGGCCTGATTGTAACTAATCATTTAGAAAAGTACCTTTGACCTACGTTGACATGATACCGTGTCATTCTGATAGAGAGAAAAAAATCACTTCTAGTTTGTATCAGGGTTTGTTACAGATTTTGTACAAGGAATGAATGCATTGCTCCTTATTAAACTGATATTTACAGTATTTTTAAGAATTAAGTTTCTCCGCTTGCAGGGTTTTTGGAGAACGATGCTTGGGTGCTACCGTGGTTTGTGTGAAAGTCAACTTGTTTACACACATTTTACAGCGCGTGATTGGTCTAAATCCAATGCTTGTGAAGCGCCAACGATCGCACACGTTATTCTCAAGTTACACGAAGCAGGACGCAGGGAAACTTAATAAATAAAAACACTGTAATGAAACCAATGTTGGCTTCTCAGCTGATAAATACCTACTTAAGAAATGCAGCACCCAGTGTAACTCAGTAGAGAAGAAATGGTATGAATGATTTTTTAAAAGGTTACTATGAATCTTTTCCCTTTACAGTACAGGTAATCTAAAATAATTGCTTTAAAGGAGCATAGTAAGATTTCTCAAAATTTAGAATTTGGTTTCATAGGAAAGATCACCACTCAAGAGTTCTAAATTTCGAAATTTCAGTTGAATAGGCTAACCGTATTGATTTTAGAAGTCATTATGTATTTCATAGCTTCCTATCATACCTTGCTGTATAAATTAATTATGGTTAGCATCAGTGTTCCCGCTAAGGATTTTGACTTTGCGCCAAAGCGACATAAAAGACAAAAAATACATCTCTCCATTTGCCAATTTCGGAAAGATCACCTCAAAAATGAGAGTAAATTTTGAATATAATCTGAATAAAACTGAAATAAGTGAACATTGCGTATTTTTGTTTTGGGAACCCAATTGTTTGAGCTTCTGCGCCAATTTTGCGACATACGGCCTTAGCGGGAACTTTGGTTAGCATTATTAGACACATTTTTACCCTTATCTCCCAAACTAAACATGCTTCAGCTTTGAAATTTCACATGGAATATGAGAAATAATATGAGTAAAACTTTGGTACCTAAATCAGAAAAAGTTCAAAAAAAAAAGTTGGAAGCAATCGGACCACGCTCCTTTAATATATCTAACAATTTGTTTCTTTTCCTTTCAGTCTGGTTTTGCAGCCAAAGTACTTCTTCCAATAGCACTAGGCATCTTAGGAGCAATACTGGTAATCTGCATATTAAAGGGGTTCAGATCTTGCACCAAGAGAAATAGCAACAGAGGTAGAAGTAATAGGGTAAGAAAAATCAAATTATTTATCATTGAAAATAATGGCTTGCCACCAGGCTAGAATTTGGAAATCTTAAAGAATTTTAAAACCTTTTTGGGACTTTTTAAAACTTTTCTTATGGGGCTTTTTAAGCAGTAATGTAAGATTTGGTTTAAAATAAATTTGAGTTTTAACAGCTTGAAATGAAAAATAATGATAAACCCTTACAGAACTAAATCTCACTTAATCTCACTTTAGGAAATCACAAAAATGCACTAGGTCCAAATATGTCACAGACGGGGGCTGTATGCAGGGATTAAACGCTGCCCGGGCAGCGACTCCGCAGTGGCTTGCTATGGGTATCACTCGCTTCGGAAACGGGAGATACCTGGTTTTAATCCTTGTTCCCTGTTCCACACTTTCCTTTTTGTTAAGGAATCCATTAGGGTTACCTATGATTATCCATTGAGACAATTCACCTACAGTAATACATGGGAGTTAATTTCGGGATCCCCAATTTAAGTTAACAGGTAGTTTCTATTACAGAAGAAGTGTGCAACATTAGGCCAAATTGGTTATTTCCACTAATGATGAAATCTTGTCCACTAATGCGTTCCCGGTGATCAAACGATGTCAACAAAATATTGTCACGTTGCAGATTGCGTCACGGGATTTCATTAATGGCAAAGTGACGCCGTTTGGCGATACCATTATTTCATAGGTGTTTGACTCTTCCAGTCAGTGAGTTTTACCATGCGCTTCAATGATGACCCAATTAAAAATACCCCTTCAAAACCTTCAATGCTATAACGATTCAAGCAGGGAATAATTAGTTCAGGGCCATGTTGGTGAAATAAACATTATGGGTCATTAGTTTCTGGCGGACGGTAGGTGTTCTATGGAATTTGTGTAGTTCCCCACATGATCTGAAGAACAAGATTATCATCGCAGTGAATCGGATTGTGTTTTACGATCAAGCTATTTGGTGAGAACCTTGAGCAAATGGCCTGCAGACCATGTTTATTTTTGAGCTCTTAAAACATCCATTCACCTTAATACTGTTTCGTGTTCTTGAATGAGGCCAAACGTTGTAAACTTAAGAATTCTAAAATGTTTGTAATCCTGTCTACTTTCTTAGAAATTGTAAGTTAAACTGAAAGAATTGTAAAATCCTCTTTTATTGCAGCTTGATGATTTAACCGGTATGGATCAAGTGATGTTACTAGCAGATGATTCAGAAGATGAATTTTGATGAGGTGATATCTTTTTTGTATCTTTAATTAGGTGATATCTTCTTAAATTAGTTTCCATGATATTGTTATTTTATAGCATGTCATAATTGTTCATTTTCCATTCAAATTCTGAAACAAATCTTTGTTTCTTTTTTCAACTAAAATTTGCATACCAATGTCACAATATTGCCTTATGATTTTTACATTTATATGTATTATAAAAGGGCATATGCTACTGTAAACGGGGTTATTTTCGCAAATTTCGCGAGTCAGCATCTAACTGCAATATAACACCCCGCGAATACATTTATTTCATGTGCAGGTCTATGTAATGAAGCATTAAAAAGCTAATTTAACATGCCCGTAAAGGCTGTGATTGTCTGGTTTCGCGAAAAATTCTGCTTGCGAAAATATTCCTGTTTACAGTATTAGTATTGTAAAATATGTTTACTGATTTTATTTTGTCCCTGTGTGTGATGTTGGTAAAATATTGCTGTTATTACCGTCCCTATGAATACATGGGTTGATTATGTTTAATGCAATAATGTGATTTTTAATCACATTAAGAGGTCAGTGTGTTGAATCATAGTTCTGTAACTTTGATTACACATACGTAGATTTATATAATTATATATGCTTATAATTAAGACTGATCTTGGTTTGGGGAAATTATTGATATTGCCATACAAGGTGAAGTGTTTTTTTGGATCTCTTGCACGAAAGGAAAATGACCGATTTGGATTAATTACAGTACTTTCTTCAAGATTTCAGCCTCTCCTGTGAAATTGACAACGAGTGATTGTGGGTGATATGTGGCATCATTTTGCATCCCTCTACTGTTATGGATGAGATAACTTACAACTAAAAATTTAGTGTATTTTTGTATTTATCTCAAAGTGATGTGCATGTTATGCACCAAGCTATACTTTGATCAACACTAAATAGGCACGAATTATAAGGCTTCTTCATCCGCAAGTTAACATAAACCCATCTACACGCGCGCTGTAGATACTGATGCGCGAGTCACATGTACAATAGACATAGATACTTTAAAATGTACAACGCGCGCTGCCTCTCCTGCAGTTATGCTGTGTTCAGCTACGCATGTGCTTATCTGTATCAATGCACGTTTCGAAGAGGCCTGCCTATTTGGTGTTGATCAAAGTAAAGTATTTGTATTGCCTTTCCTTATTGTTGTATCAGGTACTGGTCTGACCCGTGCAGTCTCTATAGCTGACCTAAATGGTGATATAATTCAGTGTATTTTGCAGATGACTGTAAGTTTGTTATATTGATGAAAAAGGTGAAAC
>JXSR01S018313.1:29895-45516 GCA_000969725.1 Ophiothrix spiculata
AACAAACATAATTATTTTATCAAGAGGCCATGGCTGTTGAATCTTTTGCTGCCACCCAAATGATAGAATTTTCAACAAATTGAATTTTTATGTCTCTTTGATGACTGCTTCTGACATTTTCCTAGCAAATTGCTTCAATTAGACCCTTATACACAACACATATTGATTTCAGTACAATCATTTTAAAAAATGATGAATTTTGAAGGCATTTTAAAACATGTCTTAAAATCCCATTGACTTAACACACAAAAGTTCAAAGGTCGGTAGCACCCCCTAAATAATCATGAAAAGTGGTAAAATGTGGTATTTTTTACCCCCAATGCACCAAATGAGAGGGTAGCCCGATAAAAAATCAAAACTTTGATTTTTTCAAAATCAGCCTATTGTACAGTAAAGTAGAGGCTAACAACTCTCACGCAACATCAGTTTCTTGCTTTATTCCGTTATGGTCTATGAAAGGCGGACTACCATTTCAGGGGGACTAAGATTACTTTCACACCAGGTATTGCCAATACCACTTGTTCAAAATGATATACACTGTTATTCAAAAAATAGGGCTTTCAATGTAAAATTTTGCAGAGATTCCTTTGCTTTTGAGTCAGTTTAAAAATAGCATTTTTTGAGCTTTTGAGGAAAAATTAGTACAGTGGCCTATGGGAAATGTGGCAAAAGTGACATTATCTAGTGTTTATTCAAAAACTTCCCACTGAAATTCTGTGTCAATTTTTTCACAAAATTTGCGCAAAAGCATGTTCTTTCAATTAACAAAATAAAAAAAATTGGGTCACCAACCTATTTTTCACGAAAAATGAGAAAATGTGACATTTTTTGGATTCAAAACTCTATTCTGTGTATACTGCGCATCTTGTTGCACTTGCGAAATCAAAACAAGCGCGTACCAGTATGTGTGGACCAGACACCTTAACTGCATCAAATATCCAGTGTGCATAAGGCCTTGTATCAGTAAGCTGTTCCCTTGTGATGTGTGCCCTTGTTCTCTGTTTCATTGTTCCCAATTGTGATGACGTGCCATGTAAATAATGGATCTTTCCTTTGCTTAATGGCCGTACAAATGGCATTGTGTACAGCAGATGTTCCTAGTGACCTGCAGAACAGAGAATCATACATGTCCATTCTCTTGTTGCATGTCACAGGGAACACATGGCAAGTACACAAGGACACATATGACCACTATGCATAACCAAGGTTCATTGTCTGTGTGTCGCATCACAATTGGGAACAATGGGACACGGAACAAGGGCACATACCACAACTTGTTTCTTGCCTATGACAACAAATCATACATAAACAAATGGAACAAATAGACTACTCAGTCTTATTATTTCCCATCCACTTTTATTAAATCATGATTCCATCAGTTTTTTTTTTCAATATGATACAAATATTACATATGTAAACAAATATTTTATGTAAAAAATAATGGTATTGTGGATGCAATTTGAATTCCATTGAGTCCTGAAGCAATGCCAATAAATCAACTAAAGTGATAAATATCTTTAAAAAAAGCCTGTACCAAATAAACTTACGAAATTTAGTAAACATGCTTCAAGAAATTATACATGTATTTTGCATATCATTGCCTCATATCCCTTGTGTAAATTATTATTTGAGAAAGTTTAATTTCTAATTTCAAATTTGCAGCAATTTAGATGACTTTTTTCCCCTCAACTATAGTAGCTTTTGAGTACCATGACACCCCTTGCATATCGAAATGGGCGATTAAGATTATTTTGTGCTCAGATTGGGACGAGGATCATTCCAGCAATAAGCTAGTGCTATCCCTGCAAGGCAGGTGCAAGATTTTATCACTAAGTAGATAAAAATACAACAGTTTCAAAACTAACTAAAAAGGATATATTCCATATTGTATAAAACTCAAAGTTCTATATGATATAAAATCCTCCATGTGATACAAAAAAGTCGTATCATACAGCTCTTTTACCAGTCCAACTTGTATTGGTTTTGGAACATCTAGTTGTACTAAAAAGCGTGCGCTGTTGTTATGCGTGAGAGACCAACTGCAACTGCAACCAATTTTGATATGGTGCAACAGTAACACTCATCCCAAAGACCTTTACT
The DNA here is from genome assembly GCA_000969725.1 of Ophiothrix spiculata. Taxonomy (NCBI): domain Eukaryota; kingdom Metazoa; phylum Echinodermata; class Ophiuroidea; order Amphilepidida; family Ophiotrichidae; genus Ophiothrix; species Ophiothrix spiculata. The sequence goes on from JXSR01S018313.1 coordinate 31,996, forward strand.
AATGCCATGGACTGTATGTGGTGTAATTGATTCAGAAGGGGGTCAATATGTGCCTCATCTTCACAAATTCAATGACTTTTGGCAAAGACTTAAGTTGAATTTCACACATGACACAAATACATTATAATGAACGTGTGTACGAGGGTCATTCAAAAAGGTCTACCTGTTGTATCATAACTTTTATTTTATCAAAGGTAGCTCCTTGAAAATTGGCACAAATATAGCTAGTTATCTACAAATAATGGAAAAAATGTATCAATAACTTTTCTAGATTTTTGTAGGTGATCTAAAAACCATAGTAAGGTTTGGTACACCAGAAACGGTCAAAATATGTGCAACATTTTACAAAATGGCTCAAGTACAGATGATTGAAAAGGCCGTAATACAGTCATGTTACAGTAGTGTTGCTATACATTGGAAATTTTATAAATCATAAGAATAATAATAGGAACAAATAGCCCCTGCAACAATATTACTAAAATTACCGAAGATGTAGTTTACGACGAAATTGATCTTTTAAATAAAATGAGATGTAAAATGGTGGCATTGTGAAGCTTATTTTTTTTTAAATTTTCATAGTAGATCACAGGGGGAACTAAATTCAATTGTTAACCAAACAAATGTGGTTAAAATCTTCAAGTTTTGTTTTTCACATAAAACTGCACTTAGAAAAGTCATGCTAAGAGAAATACACAATACTGATATTCGTAACCAGAGAGGGTACAAGACATCCTTTCAAATATTGGGATTCTGGGTAATTTCTATCAGAACCATGTTTACTTTATCAGTGACAAATCAATCAATCAATCAATCAATCAATCAATCAATGATACTAGTACTTGCATAACATGCATACCCCATGAAGGAGTCTATTCGTACAAGGGACCCACGGCTTTACGTGACTGTCCGACCACGGAGCAAGTAGAGTAAAGTTTCTTGCTCAAGGAAATAAGGAGACGAAAACCAAATGACTTGTTAAGACTGTTAGGTAAACTTTCATTTCAAATTTATTCTGTAAGGTTCATAAATTTTGGGTAACCGTATACAGATGGTTGTTCATACATTAGCTGCACATATAATTTCAAGTGCAATGTCGATTAGACATTTCACCGTTTCCGGTGTACCCTAACCCTACTGTGTTAGGTAACCTAAAGAAATCTAGAAATTATATTGATATTGATATCAAAAACGGAACACCACTTGCAAAATGAGTTGAGAAAAGCTAAACTTTCCATTGCATTCTCATGTTGTCTGCCGCAGTCCTTTTGTATTTTGAGTGTGGATTCATTTGAGGTATCTTTTGCGGTATCATTTGCGGTGCCATTTGAGGTTAAAATGATTGGAAACAAGCGCATTGCATTGTAAGTATGAATTGAGCTTAATGCAAAATTAATGTAGAGATAGAAATGACAAAATTATTTTGCTGGACACCACATGGTTTCATCTGAAGGCATATAAAATCATGGGTAGAAACTTGTAGCGTACTTTACATGTGGGCATTTTCACGGTTACGGAAGGACAATCACAGAATTTTTCTGTATTTCAAACACATACATTGCCAAAATTAAATTGGATAAAATAAAACTAATTCCATATTTAGTTGAGTATACCTGAAAGCATTCATATTCAACAGGAATTTTTTCATACAAATTTTTCTGTCGCAAAATATGCATATTAATGAGGTCGGTTACGGAAGGACAGCAAAACGGACATGGTTTTTCACCTTGAGTGCATTTTTGAACATTTTTATGAAATTTATGAAGAAATTTTATTTCAAAGTTGCTGAATGCATTGCTTGGTGTTTCTGCAATAGTTTGCCACATTCCACTGAAAAATATTCCCTACGGTTATGTTTTAACAATGCGAAATGCGAAGGGATCATGGTAACGGAAGGACAATTTGTTCGCTGATTTTTGGGTGCACTGAACCGTAAAGCCTGGTCAGGATTAACAAAAAATACAACCTCATGTGTGTAAATTTGATCCTTATTTAAGCTATTTAGAACAATAACACCCAAGTAAACAACCAAAAATGGGTTGAAAAAATTAAATAAAAATTACTACTTTTCATTATGAAAATCAAGAAATTTGACCAAAAAATGTTTAAAAGAAATTTCATAGACATTTTTCTTCAGTCTTTTCAAAATTAGGTTCATTTTAAAGAGCTTCAAAATAGCTTTCTTTTGATACCAAATATATGGTGGTAGCATTTTTCATTGAATAGTTACATCCTTTTTTCAATATTTTTCTCATGTCCACTTTTTCGTGAAAATGGCCATGTAGCAAATCAAAGAGAAAGGCAAGAAAAAAATTACTGGCCAATTAAAATACTCATACATGAAAGACATCATTACACAATCTTGTTCAGAATAATATTTTTATAAGTCGTAAATACTTTACAATATACTGTTCCATGTGAAAATTGTTACAAGGCTCCTGATTTTGAACTTGGAAAATATTTTTCTTTCATAAAACTTCCTCAAAATAAAATCTGCATGAAATTGTGCCTTATTTTCATGGCTCATTTAATTACTCAATAAGACATGTAAACAATGCCCTAGCTTGGTATCCTTCAAATTGCTCAATATCAGACATATGTGCACTTGGGCCATTTTTGGACTCATTCATTCTTCTTGAAATTTCATGTAAAACAAGTAGTTTGTCCTGTTAATTACAAAGTTCTACTTGTATTTTTTTTTTGAGTTTGGAGAAACCATAACTTAATTTGAAATTCATCTTTGATCAAATTTCGATTCAGAACTTTGTTCTGAATCATGAAAAATGTTTAATGAAAAGGGAAAAAGTATACCTTTTCCATCAAAAGAACATTACATTGGAAATATGATTTTTTGCCCTTTTTCACAGTACAAAATAATACAGACCCTATTCCTTAGGGTTTTTTTTACTAACAATTTTTGCAATCTGATGATGTAAAATAAATGTTTCTTAGAGCATGTGTTAAATTTGTGTGTTCATTCATCTTGTAAATGCTGTAAGCATTTTTACGCTCTAACTAAATAATCTCAAAATAGCAAAATTGTCAGTTGAAACCTTAATGAACATTGTAATTTAACATTATTGTGTTGTATATACAATTTCAATACAAAATACATTAAACCAATGTAAATATCTTAACAAATTACATTACATTACACATATCAAGGGTATAGTGCCACCAGGTCATTAGATTTTATCAATTTCGAGAACACAGGATATAAGCTGATGGTAGAAGATTTAATACATTCTGAAGTTTTGTAATCATTGCAAATATACTACCAGCCTTGTGTCCCTGAAAAACTCAATTTTTAATGATTTGGAATTTGAAACCAAATATCAATTTGGCTAGATTTGCAGATATGGACTTGTGCCACTAAAGCTGGTTTCAGAGTGTGTGTCGTGGTGGCTGTACCACTATAGCATGACATCAAAAATTTTAATAGCGCAAACTCGACCTTATCGCATCTGGAAAATTTTGCGGCAAGCATGACAAGCCGATATATCGATTACCCTGTCGTGATGGTCGCAACAACACAATATTTTGAGTTGGAATAATTTCAACTTTTCTTGCGACAAACCATTGCGGATATATGCAAATGTGTCGTGCAACAATACGAAAACTCAAAATTGCAAATGCTTGGTCGTCTACCGCAACTGCAAGCTTGGTCGTCTGCCGCAACGACATGTACTCTGAAACCACCTTAAGCCCTCAATTAAGCCCTCAATATATTCAAATTATAAGCCTCTGGACAGGCAACCATAACCGTATGGCCACATTAAATTAATAGTTTGTCTGAAAGCTCCCACGCATGTTAGTTTTATCGTGCGCGTTGAACCCTAAAATTCAGAAAAAAAATTACCGTTTTTTCCCCTGAAACTGTGAAAAAAAAACACCTCGAAATCCAAGGTAAAATGTTTGTGTTTCATACGGTTTCCAAAATAATCGCAGCAATCTTTACGACAGTGTTGCCGATTAATTTTGACACTCAATAGCGCATATCAAGTTAATAAAATGGCACTCAGTACTTCTGTGACACACAAAAAAAATCTAAAAAAAAAACCCATTAAATAAAACCGCATTTTCAAGAGTAGGAGAGCTTTGAGACAAACTATTAATTTAATTTGACCTTACTGATAGTTTCACAGCAAAGTACATGATCATCAAGATCATCATGTGAATGTAAGAACATGGCTGCAACAATGCAACAAACACCTCAAATTGTCCATGTCAGTGGCTCTTGACAATTTCAAGAGTCACTGACCCAAGACAAAAGACGAGTATTGTATGATGCAAAATGAAAAACAGCAGCAATTGCACTTATGCCTTTCTTGCATTCACACGACAAGATGGATGGTGATTGGGCACCCATCCACATGTGTGGAAACAAAGTGAAATTAGGTATCAAACATGCCACAGAGTTGTTCATCGCGAATCAACACAATGCATCCATGCGTCCGCGTATTTTTATCACACGAGGGTGGCTTTTGCATCGGGTGCAGAGTTGTTGATTCGCGATGAACAACTAGTTTGAATACCTTTCAACATAACCAGTATAAATAGTGAGAAGTTCAGCTGAGTTGAATCTAAATTTCAAGGTTGAGAAGCATGAAAAGACAACGAGAAGAGTTGGTGCACATTGAAACAACCTGTGAATCCCATTTCAAATCGTTTTGGATGTGGACACCAAGCACTTTAGCAGAAGAGACAAAGTTAAGCGGGGAATTGCCAATCATGAGAACTGGATGGGAGGAGGCTCCCAGGAGAATGAAATTTTGATAGCCTGACATTTATCCCCGGGAGCTCACATGTATGAGCAGTGTACCTATGTCCAGCGGTCAAGACCCCCTTTTTCAGGCCTTCAGGGCGCTCATTAGACCACCATTTTCAGTGTGATTCAGTTCATTAGACCCCCTTTCATACTACATTTTAGCTCCATCTACAAAAATTGATTGAGAGTTTTCAGTTAAGATAGCTATTTGGCATTAATTTCAGTTCACTAGTAGTGATCCTCAAAAATCAGTTTCAAAGGTTCATTTTTTCCAAAAATCAGCACACTGGACCCCCAGTCGAGCGCTTAATGCCCGAGTGCCTCCCGGGCATTTATCTGGATTCCACTTTTATAGCTGGGTCTTAATTGACCAGTTAAGAAAGTCATCAAGGTCCCCCTGAAGGCTGCTATTCACGCAACGATTCTCTGCAAACGTGAAGTCGTCAACATATTTCCAGTAATGAGAAGAGCTGCCCTCAGCAGCATCATTGATGACAATCTGGAAGATAACAGGACCCAACTTGGTACCCTGTAGTGTCATGTAAATGTCTCAAAATCAGTAAGTTGTGTTTAGAAAGTTAGATCTTATTCCATCAATGTTAACCAGGATTTTACCCAATACATATTGGACACAAGTTGAAACTTCAATGTTGAAACATCATTGAATCAACATTGAAATTTCAACTCAACCATCTTCAACACTGAATCAACATTAAAAGTTTCAACTCAACCATTTTCCAATGTTGAAAAATGGCTGAAGATTCAACCTGTTTTCAACGTTTAAATTTCAACTGTATAATTTTTTCTTATTTTCTCTTTTCTTGACTATAGGCCCTATGTGAAGTTTCACTGAGTGTTTCATTTAAATCATTGACACCTTAACAAACATGAATGAAATTACATTTTGGTCATGTTTAAAACCTTAATAAGTAATTTTGGTAACATCCTGCTAGTCAAAGGTTTGCTAGTCCTATGGTTCACTAGTCTGAAAATGAAAAAAAGAGTTCGCCAGTCTGAAAACGCATTTTCCTATACCTAGGGGTTCCCCAGTTCGAATATGAAATAAGGTTCTTCAGTCAAAGAGAAAAAGGGTTCGCTAGCTCGAATTTGAAAAATGGTTTGCTAATCTAAAAGGTCTGCTAGTCTGAAAATAAAATGCGCATGATGAAGATCATTATTCTTCCCTGTAACACACTCCTTTTTAGGATTAAATTTATTGGACAGGGTAAATGAAAATCCAAAGTACAGGGCCCCATTGTTTGTCAATGCAATCCCTGCATGGATTTTTGTTTAAATTGTCCGATAAATATTTATTTTGTCTATAGCAAACCTTATTTCATTTTCAGACTAGCAAACCTCAATTAATTTTTGGACAAGGATTAGCAAACCTTTTTTCATTTTCGGACTGTCAAACCTTAAAATTAGCGAACCCTTTTGAATGTCAAACTAGCGAACCATAGTTCATTATTGGACAAACATACCATGTTCATGGTTTTCGGACTAGTAAACCATTTTTTGATGGGCAAACTAGCTGGCTGTAATAATGTTCAGGTTGAAATAGTTTTTTACATTTCATCAATGTGGAAGTTGAAATTTCAACGTTGAACATGCCTGCTGGGTAATCCCCTAAGTTTCATGTCACGTCATATCAGCTAATTATGTACTAACCAACTGCTGCCATATTGTTGTATGGGCTGGGAACATTTAAACGTTGGTCCTTTTCATTTCTACCACAAAATTAAACTGTAACCGAGGGACAAAATTATCAGCACATGTATACATTTGGTAAAATGAAAGAGTTATCAATATTAACAGCTTATTTTATCAACAGTAACAGCTTGTTTTTAATAACACCTCACAAAAAATAGGTCGACAGTCAGTCTGATCCCCATAATTCCAGTAATGAGCCCCCAAATTCCATCAATATTGACATATATTAAAAATATGCAATCTCAGCTAAATTATGATCACAAAATGTGACATGAAAATCATTACCATCATTCTACACTAGCCGTTTGAAAAATCCATCTCGGTTTTCATTTTTCACATTTTGAGTATACGCACAGCGTTAATTGTTATAGTGTATCATTACAATGCTTCTAGTGGAATCGATGATCGATGCTTTTCATATTGCATAGAGTACAGAGCTGTAGTTGTCTAATGCGTGTCAATCTGAACTGTTTTACCAACTTTGACACCTGTTATTTATCCTTTTTGATGATTTTTTTTTCTTCTTCTTTTTGTCAAGTTGCTATAACTGTAGGCCAAAAAGCCTTATCTTGATTTTCTTAAATTATACACATAAGTTAAAATTACTTTTAAAAATAAAACATTTTTCCTTTAGCATTCATGAAGCAAACACATAAGTTCATGTAAGATGTATGACATCCATTTTGAACTTTTCGATATATACAAGCCCCGTTATTTTCCTCTTTTAGCAATTGAGAGAACCATTACGATGTGTATTCGACATATCTGCTATGTCTTTTCTTCTGACCATCTTAACAAATCAGCAAGAAGAAAAGTTTACACTTCGCAGGTTATTGATTTTCCTCACATTTCAACTTGACATTTGTTGATCATGCAGAACGAATAGAAATTGAAATCCCGCTCATTTTCTGTAAACAACTTTTTCTAGGCGATGCATTAAGTGTGAGTAGAGCTGAACCATTAATTGTGAATTGTGTATATTACCCTATGTGAGAAATGAAAACTGAGATCAAAATTAATAACGGTTGATGTAAAAGAATGGTGACGGTTTTGATGTCAAATTTGGAGTCAATATTTAGCTGAGATTGCAATTTTTTCATATATGACAATATTGATGGAATTTGAGGGCTCATTCTTTGATTTATTGGGATCAGACTGACTGTCCACTTATCTTTTGTGAGATGTTTATGTAAAAGACATGGCAGAGTTAGTCATCGGCACAGCCAGAAGACATTTGATGAGTACCTATGTAACAACTTTGCAATTTGCTGAATGGTAAACACAGGCACACATAAGTTACTACATACTGGATCTTAGAACTAGAATAATCAACATATATTTTTACTGAACCTGACAGTAACACCAAAACTTAACCTTAATTATAGCTTTATCATTTTAATCCTAAACCTTAACTGAAATAAAACCATAGGCCTACTAACCTTAAACCTTAACCACAGGCTCTAACTCTGAAGTTTTTAAAAGGGAAAAAATAATAGAATAAATCAAATCAATCATTTTTGATTCGTCGGGCACTATCAAGTTTCTTCTAGTTGTCGTAAAAAACTTCTACAACCTTTGCTAATTGTGAGTAGGTACTTATTATGCTTTTTACCATTGGCATACCAAGTTTCTTTTAATTTACAATTGATACTGATAGGCATTCATTTTATAATAGTTAGGCCATGCCGCCTCTACAATGGCAACATCTTCACGATGGGTCTTCTTTTCATGTTTCACAACCTCATCATAAGTGTCAAACGTCTGGGTACAAAACGAACATTTCTTTTGATATTCTGCATTGGTGCTCAAAGCATGAACGCGGTGAACGGATGCCATATGCTTGTTCAGCTCTTCCTTCGATGGGAAATACGCACCTTTCCTACAGGCAGTACATTTATGGTTAGACGCCACATGCTCAAACAAGATATTATGAGATAGGAAGGTCTGCTTGCAATGCGGACAAGGCACTTCATGGTTCCTGCGAATGTGTATTTGTAAAAGATGGCGGCTTGTATATATGATGTCGTCCATGCCGTTTTTCATGATGCGGCAATGTTCACATTTGTGGCACTCCTCTATATGTTCATTCACTTTCTCAGGAGACTCAAACCACAAATTGTTGCAAAAGGGGCATGAGTTGTACGTGCCGTTACATTCCAATTGGTGTGAAATCATCTCAAATTGGTTTGTAAAGTACTGCATACACCTAAGGCACTGTCTCTGGCATTTAGGCGATGCTTTACCTGCTGGCTTATTAGGTGGCCTGCCTCTCTTAGGCGGTGTTACAAATTGATAATCATTACATGTATCTATGGCTGGCTTCTTTTGCTTCTTGCATTTAAATGTTGCATGTGGAAGCAACTGTTCATAGGATGTAAAACACCGTAAGCATTTTTTGCATTGATACGATTTCCCTGTTGCATCATCAATGACGAGGAACTTGTCCATATTGGGATCTTTACAGACGTGATTCTTTTTGGGATTTTTAGAATCAAACGTGATTCCGCAGAATTTGCACTTTTTGATACCCACATTTGAATTTTTCTTTGCAAATCGTTTGTGAATTGTCTGATGTTTAAGAAATTCCGTCACCGATTCCACACAGGTCTGACATGCCGTACAAAATATGGGGTACTTTGAGTTATGTTCAAGCAAACTTTTTCTAGATGAAAATTTCTTTTGGCAATCCTTACAAATATTATCCCCACCTTCTTCGTTGCTTGTTACCGTAGCCTGTACTTCCTGTTGCGATGATGATGATGCCGGTCGAGTCAAATTAAACACACGTTTTGCAAACGACTTGCCTTTCTGACATGAATTCTGGTGTAAAAGATAATTAGACCGGGTAAAACAACCATTGCATTTCACACAGTGGTATAGAAACATCTTGTTATGTTCTTCCAAATCTTCTGGAGTGGCAAATTTCTTATTACAGTAATTACAAGTTAAGGAAGGATGGTAAAGGATTTCTGAGATGGCAAATTCATTTTTCACTATACCGTCTGTGACCTTTCGTGCCTTCCAGAATGGTCTAAATTTGACCTCATGTTGCTTCTCATGTTGCTTCAACACAGCAAAGTCATCAAAAGCAAGTTGACAGTATTTACAGTCTTGCAATTTTCTTTTGCATGATTTTAACCGATATTGAAACAATTTATATGGCAGCTCTATTACATCATAATCAGCTGTATTGAACTGCTTCCAAAAATGTTGCGATGGTGTTGAGTGTGAGTGTTGGGCTAATATTTCACCCTGACGAGCTTTTTGATCAATGATAATTGTACCTGGGCATTTGATCTCATAGTAGTTGTAGCAGTAGAGATGATCTTCGTCAGATTCAGTTGATTTGAAGTATATGTAGCCGTCAACCATGTAGAGCAGTGGTTTGGATTTGATGTGGGTTGCAAGACTACTGGAACACTGGACACTGGTCATGTTGATTCAAATTGATTCTAGTGAGAGACCTGTACATGGAGGAAAGAGAAAAAAAGAAATTTAGAATTAACATTACCAATATCCAGCCCTGTACTTGTAATTTCAGTCCGCTGTGATTTTCTTGTAGTAATGTCTTTGAACATGAATAAACTAAACTTGGAGGATCAGCTCAACCTTCGAGACAGAAATGTCACACCGATCATAACTCAAAAAAAAAAAATTGTTGGTATGTATAACGCATGGGTTTTACAATGCTGAGTCTTAAGGAATTGATTTTGGTCAAAAAATGGGTCTAGAAAATGTTTTTTTGTTTTTCGAAGTAAGGTCTAATGAACTGATATTTAACTCATAAAAATGTCACTATTAGAGCCAAAATTGGCAAAATTTAGCTTGAAAACATGTTTCTAGAGGAGGGCTCTTTGAAAATGGGGTCTTTATAACTGAAGTAATCCTTGAAATAGACATCTTGGAACTGGAAGAGGAGGCTTAAAAGGGAGTCTTGGATGTGGCACATACCTTCCAGAAATGGGCCTGTTTCAAAATTGTCGTAATCATGTCGGACGGAATTTGATAGAGAAAACTTTTAATATGGGAGGTCAACAATTGCAATCTGCTCACATAATTATACCTACTGGACCCTCCTACTAAGAAATCACATGAATATTTCAAAAAGTTTTCATGCTTCCGTTTATCGAAGAAAAACTGACCATGTCGGACGGAATCAATAGAAATGGTGTTCCTTACAGATTTTACAAAGATTGAAATTCGAAGTTAAAATGAAAGGTGATTTGGGGGCATTATTATTTGAAAAGGCACATATCAGTTATAACTTAAAAAAATAAAATTTGGGTTTATAAATTTTTATCTCTTCAAGAGGCGCCCTCTCGAAATGCTCACCATGTCGGACGGAATCCTAGCATGTTGGATAGAAGGAAAGGTGACCGTAACACTTACTTCACTATTTCATCTTTAATGTGATACACTTGTCAATTTTTGGTGGCCGCCAATATGTGAAAATTAGTATAAATCATTTATTACTAAGATTTTGTCACAACATTCTTGTGTTCCTATAAATTTCCAATAATTTCAGGTAAGTTATGGCATGAACCAGACATCAATAAACTTGAATCTGCACAACGGAGAGCAACAAGATTTGCTACAAGAGACTACCAATCGAGATCAGAGGGATGTATGACTGAGATATTTTTATGCCTAGGAGTCGCTCAAATCAAGAGTTGGTTAGGTAGGGATTCTAAATGAAAGTTTTATTATTTTTGCAATCAAGCAATCTCTATTGACTAATTCCCTGAAGTTCAGCAAAATACTATTTGTGATAATATCAAGATGCTCACAAATAATAGGATTGATCTACATGCACATTGCACCATGATAGCAAAGAAAACTTGCTTGGCACACTCATAATTATTTCTGTATCTGTTCGTCAAATTCAATTTACCATCTGACAAGACATTATTTTGTAAAGCTCGAGTTACTTTGACAAATTATAAAATATGACTGAAATCATAAAATTTTCGACCAACAATACTGGAATATTGACCAAAACTAATTAAAACTGTTATTAAACGGTATTTTTGACCAACAATACTGGAATATTGACATGATTTTAACAATACTGGTATTATTTTTGACCAACAATACTCATACCTGTCAAGTCTCCCGATTTAGGCGCGGGAGTCTCCCGATTTTAAGCAGTCCACCTGATCGGGTGGCCACAAATGGCCATATCTCCCGCTTTTTAAAAAAATCTCCCGATATCTCCCGCATTGAAAAAAATTCTACTGCGATGTTCCGTTAGCATGTATTATAGACCACGTACACGGTACACAGTATAACTAGTCAATGAAAAAATATTTACCACACAAGCAAGTTTAAAGAGATGCAACAGAGACTGATTAAGCTTTGGGCCAATCAGCAGTAGCAAAAACACCAATATCTTCAATTTTTTTCAAATGACCTCTGATGACCCCAATCTTTGTAAACCTCTTGTGGAAGTCCTAGCTTTCCATATTTGATATTTATCTTACCAAAATAAAGAATGGAGTTTTTTCTGTAGGTCTAGGCATAACTCTATGTGCGGATATTTTTTTGCTTCTGCGTGAATTTAATAACCAATGTTCATTTTAAAAAGTCTAAAAGCAAAGGTCTGCCATGTATATTTCTCCAGACAGTAATATTGATCTACTTAAAACCCAAGTATCCAGCTGGGGTAATATGCTGATCTATTTATTATCTGATCGATTTAAGTTGGTCAGTTGAGAAATCAACCAATTAAATATTGATTTGACCTGTAAAGATCATATAAATGTATACAGACTCTTTAACAACATTTACAAAGTTACTTATATTTTTTCATGGATAGAATGCAGACTAGTTACACTGTGCGGTACAGTTTGTTAAGAGATTGAAAATGAGATCGTTTTTGTGAGTCGTATGTGCGCTTTGGAGATCCTTTTTGTCCCTTTTCAGTTTTCAAAAGCTATGTAAAAAATTTTTGGGTGTACCTTTTGGGCCTCAGTTGCTCGTACTCTTTATTCACAAATTTAAGTGATTATAAAAGTCTCCCGCATTAGAATGTGAAAATGTTGACAGGTATGAATACTGGAATACACAAACTAAACTACAATTGGACAATACTGGACAATATTAGAATATCTACAATTGTCCAAATTTTGTGTACCAGTATCTGGGACCTAAAGTATACTTTTTACAAATAAAAAAATAACTACGGATGTAGCGTATGAAGTTTTAATTGACACAAAGTTAGAAGGTTGTCCCCGTCTTCCATTGAGACCAGAAGGAGGTGAAGTTTATTTATTCCAAGGAGATACTTCAACTAAGGAGGACTGAAAAAGTGATGGGCACATGTAAGTATTTATTAAAGCTTCTAATATCCTTTTTGTAAGTAGGCCTACGGGATTTTAATGTCAGAATCAGACGAACAGATTTCAATATCGGAATCGGATGACCGGATTTTAATATCGGAATCGGACGAATGGATTTTAATGTCGGAATCAGACGAACGGATTTGTAATGGATATAATGATATTAATTATTGATGTATTTTTGTGTTCTTTTGCAGTTGGTCAAAGAAAGGAGTACGGCGTTTTCATACGCCAGATGGTGGTATACTGGTAAAAAGACACTTTAAATTATTCCTTGGCTATGATGGGAAACGGAAGAGGAAAATATAAAAGGGCTTTCAGAAGCTTGTATTCAACTTAGAACAGACACCTTTGCGAGTATTGATTCAGTATGCAGGACGGTTCAGGCGAAAAATTGAAATATGTCCATAGATATGAATTTATTTTAATAAATTCGAAAAGAACTAGTGACAAGCTTTCCAAAACCGTTTGAATTTTCTAAAGCAGTAAATCCGTTCCAGAGTTACGCTCATTTTTAACCCATGCACGCAGTGCCTGGGTTTATCTAACCATGATCATGTCTATCGGTCTATATCGGTCTATCGTCCAACTTTCGTAAATATGCTTCTTCTCGTATATGCTTCGACAGATTTTCGTGAAACTCGCACAGGATGATCCTTGGGTAGAGGGGCTACGGGGGTGTTCGCGATTTTGCGACCCGAGGTCATC
>JXSR01S018314.1:384-10724 GCA_000969725.1 Ophiothrix spiculata
TTTTATTCAAAACTAACTTTCAAATCCCAGCCATTTTGTCATTTGCTCTCTTTTCGGGTTTTGGAAATTCAGTCAGTTCTAGAAATGCAGCACTCTTTCTCTGAAGGTTAGTTCATTGAATGCTTCAGGCAGGGTTCATGTGTTATACTGAACATTTCAAATACCTGTAACTTCTGTCTTATAGCATTCAAGAAACCTAAAAACTTGCATACTGAAAGTGGAGTGATCATATCATCATGCTTTGGCTGCGGAGCAGGCGACTACAAGATTTTGGGCAATTGAGGCCATTTGGTCAGCTGACATCTCATGATCGTCAGTACCCCAACAGTTGATTGATATATTAAAGAGTGGAGTATGTATTTGCAGTGAGAATTGTGACTACCCTGCTTTATAAATTAATTGAAATTAATTTACTGATGGACATGTAGTGGAACATATGTGATGACTCACCCCGAAAAGGGGAACTTTGCGACAGAACACTTTTCAAGAAACAGGTGAAAATAGGCAGCGAAAAATAAAGAATTTTAGCTTAGAAAATGCCGCAACAGATGAATTGAAAAAAAATCAAAATTGACACATCACATATATTCTGTCTAAATCATAATTTAGTTTTTTTAAGTTTGAAATTGCCAGTGCCCCCTCCCCGCGCCCTCTCTCCCCCATTTTTAAACGCACATGTAGTGGAACATATGTGATGACTCACCCCGAAAAGGGGAACTTTGCGACAGAACACTTTTCAAGAAACAGGTGAAAATAGGCAGCGAAAAATAAAGAATTTTAGCTTAGAAAATGCCGCAACAGATGAATTGAAAAAAAATCAAAATTGACACATCACATATATTCTGTCTAAATCATAATTTAGTTTTTTTAAGTTTGAAATTGCCAGTGCCCCCTCCCCGCGCCCTCTCTCCCCCATTTTTAATCACCGTTTCTGATTTACAATTTTCATACTGATGTTTTTCGTTTTTGTATATTTTTATCATTTTTTTTGTCATTTCTTATTTTCAGGTGATATAGCTTGCTGATACTGCCAGATAAAACTACCACATAGACTGAATCAAACGCCCTCTAGAATAGATCACCATGTCAACTCCATATGAGAAACCACCTCCCTATGCTCCACAAGTAAGCAAGTTCTATCTGATGCTTGGAAATGTAGATCCATAAATTTAAAGATAACTCGTAAATCTCTGTAGACTTTCTGAGAATATCTGGGTATGGTTAACTGTTACACAGCAAAAATAACAACTGTTTTACAAGCCAGACTGACCCAAATTGTACATTTTGGCTGTTTTTAAGAAATACAAAATTGTTTGGTTACTGCACCACAGTGGTCAAAAACGATAAAGTCAGTCTGGAATTTTTTTCACAATTTTTATAATTTGCACCAAATTTATGTAAACAAACAATGTTCAAAATTTTAAATGCAAGTTCATTGTGGTGTGATCTAGTGGTCATTTTTTATTTAACCTTGGTTTAACAAAAACTGTCCAAAAAAACAATTTTTCACATTTTGAAAATTGGAAATTAAAGGGGCAATTCATGATTCACTTTTCACCCTCAAGGTCACCTTTATCAAAGTTGAGTTTTGTAGCTTAAAAGTATCGTCAACTGGTATATGTTACGATCCCCAAACAATTATTTCATATGTGCTTGCATTTTTGAGAAAAGTGAGAAAATGTGTCATTTTCTAATTATTGTCGGGGCCCCGACAGTAATTACAACACAGTAGCCTATGGGGATTTTCAAAATGCTGAAAAGCTTGTAACTTGGAAACGAATGGTCGGAATCATGTGAAATTTTCACTATATATTTATAATGCACTCTTCTTTTTATTTAGCTAGAAAACAGGCAAGGTTTTTGTCACATCAAAATCATGAATTGCACCTTTAAGAAAAACATACTATTTTTCATTATAATTTCCAAAAATAGCGTTGGTATTCTTTTGTTTGTAAATTGAAAAATCGAACTTTTAGGGATTTTAAAATCTAGAGTTGTTTGTTGGTGTACAACCAGACAACACATTGGCCTATTATATATTTGGCCTATTATATTCTTAATTTGTTCTTCGATAGTTGTATAATTAATCTTTGTTGATATTCATGCTTTTTCCTGCAGGACCAAGGTTATGCACCACCCCCACAACAAGGATACCCTCCACAACAACCTGGCTATGCACCACCCCCGCAAGGCTACCCACCCCAACAGGGTTACCCACCATCCCAACAGGGCTACCCACCACCACAACAGGGCTACCCACCACCACAACAAGGCTATCCCCCTCAAGCTGTCGGAGGCAACCCTACGGTGGTTGTTGTAAATAATTCTCAGCCACAACAACAACCACAAGTCACAACTCAAGTTATCACAACTCATGTCAACCACCAGTAAGTATCAAGCTTTTTTACAACAAATCATTCGTCATGTGAGTGCAAGAAAGTCGTATCTGCAATAGCTGCCATTTGTCATAAATTTGGATTGCACACTTTATAATCTCCAGTCTTGGGTCAGTTGCTCTTGAAATGGTTCTTCAGGTGACAAGAACCACTGACATAGACAGGATCATTTTGAGGGATTTTTCACATTCTTATGACAAGGCATAAAATAAATATAACTTAGGGCAGCCATTGCAGGTACAACTTTCTTGCACTCACATAACGAATTAAACTTGGTTCCCGATTTTACCCAAAAAAATCCTTAATCATGGGTCAACTTTTCTGACTGAGCCCAAAATTTTGTGATTTTGGACTGTATTCAAGTGGCAAAAATCCTGCAAATCACAAATTTTTTGAAAGAAAACCTCATGTGAACCACCATGAAGTATACTGCTTTAGCCTAAGGCCTCCATTTTTCCGTTTCACAAACTCAAAATTCCGTTTTTCAAATATTCTAGCTTCCACGATTTTCCACGTTACACAAAATCATGCATATATAAACAATATATATTATCATACTGGTACCTAATATTTTATTCCTTACTTATGCAGCCCGGTTTTCATTGGGATTGAGTAGGATGATAAAATCTTGCTTTCATGCTTGATAATGATTAATTACAGATTTTAGACAATAAGATATTTGCTTATTAATTCTAAATTTCTACAGATTTTAAGGTTTTTCCTTTAGAATTACATGATTTCCCATTTTCCTCGTTACACTTGCCATTTCCAAGATTTTTGTCCGTTTTGCGGGAAAAATGGAGGCCTTGCTTTAGCCATTAAAAATTATTTGATTGATGCAACAAGGGTAAAAATAAGGTAGGTTGATATTAGGGAATCAAAATGTTCATACTTCATCAAATAATCAAAATTGTGAAAATGAATACAGCTGTAAGAAATTCTTGTTGGAGCATTTATATATTATTGTTGAAGTCATTAAATTTCCTACCAATTATGTAACGTGAATAAATGTGAGGAGTAAACAAGCCTAGTATGAAAGACTAATCTTTTCACGTGATTGTCGAGTCAAACTACCAATCAACGTTATCGCTGTGTAATCGCACACACCCCGCAGAGTCTATTTTGTAGGAAATGTAACTATTTCAGTCCCATACTAGCTGCATAATGGGATCCGGATATGTAGGGCACATGTAGGGCAACTAATATATGTACATCATATGTGTATTGTATAATTCAATTATGATATAAATAACTTAAAATAGTTGACTCAATGTAATTGATTCAGAGTGATACCCGGGGGGTGGGTGGCACTGTTATTACGCACACAAAATAACAAGTAAAAGGGTTTGTTTTTACGAATGGGCGATGTACTCGAGTACACTGGAAAGCGTATCAAAATTGCAATAATTTGTTATTTTTAGCTTGGTTGAAGCCCAAATGGCCAAACAGTGTGTTTTTGTGATTTTTTCAAAAAAATGTGATTTTTGGTCAAAAATCAACATCACCTGATCATGTTCCTTGTGAAAATTTCTTTCTGGTAATGTATACTTTTATTAACTTTATAGCACTTTGTTAAAAAGTTATGGTGCAAAATAAACTTGCAAAAACGTAAAATTGAGTAAACGTGCTTTCCCCCCTTAATGAAGGCTTACTTGAAAAGGGTAGGGCCTATGTTTTCATGCTTGATTTGATCATACTTGTTTAGGGTAGGGAAACAGGACAAAATACTTGTTTAGGGTATATAATGAAAAAAGGATAATTACTTATTTAGGGTCCATTTTGAAAGGCCATGTACAAGCATGGTATCCACCTTGCAATGACAGTGCCCCCCCCCCCCCATACACATATGTGACACAATCAAGAGAAATGTATCGAATGTCAGCAATAATCAATGTTGATTTTGTTTTACAACCAATTGAAAATGTTTCATTCTGACCCAAACCCCATTCATTATTGTTCACCTGGTTCTAGGGACACCACAAGTAGCTAAAAGTCTGTGAACTTTAAAAACATTGAAAAACAAACTAAATTTTCAATCTTTTTGTTGCCTTGTGACTCAAATCAAAATATCCCCACATCCGACTCTTTCCCCTAGGTCATGTCAGAATGGGGACTTGTGTTTGCATGTGAGCATGGCATGGCCTCCCATTGTTGTCATGGTTACAGCCAAAAACACATAAATAATCCTCCCACCAGCTAAGGCATTGTTGATAAAGTGACAAAGTGTGGGTATAAACATTATAGCCTCTATTTAATGCAGTTACTTGGATCACACTTTCCTGCTTGGATGAACTTGATTATTTATGGCGTATTTCTGCCAAGAAAGTTTTATCTCTTGAAAGGTCACCAAGAAAGTGATAATTGTATTTATAGATCATAATAGCACTTAGAGACAGATCACAAACACTTGTAAGGGAGCCTGATACAAAAAAGAAAAACAAATTATCGCAGAAAATTTTCAGGGTGGCCTTTTCGATCTCAAGAAACTCAAGGGGCCCTTTTTTGCGACAAAAATTAGTGGTCAACCCCATAGAAAAGCATGTAAACTCAATTTTTACCGGAAAATTTGTGGTGATTTCTTTCAAAACCCTCACCATTTATACGATGGTGAAAAATGTTAAGCCCCCTCCCCCTTTTTTGCATCAGCCCCCCCCCCCTAACAAGTGTTTGTGAATGGTCCCTTAAAGGTACATGGTCCGTTTTCTCAAATTTTAGTTTTCGCTGTCATATGAAAGATCACCAATTATTATTAGTTTCAATTTCAAATTTGAGTCAAATCGGAACAACCATTTTGATTTTATGAGCAATTTTGCATTTTCCATTAGCCTATTCTTTACTATGTAAATAATAATATGGTTACCATAATATTAATAAATTTAACACATTTTCACTTATATCTCTGAAACGCGACGTGTTTTAGCAGTAAAATTTCACATACCGGTAGGTTATGAGAAAAATTTGAGGAACATTTTGGTACCTAAATCTCAAAAAGTTTGAAAAAATGTTGACCCAATCGGACAGGGCTCCTTTAAGCATGTTAGGCAAAAGGTCAATCTGCCAACAAGTATTGCAATTTTAAAGTAATTCACCTCAGAGGGCAGTACTTTTCAATTTTCATTGTTGCCAACAGTAATTAAATGTACTATAGCATAGATTCCACTTAGAATTAAAAACTTAGAAATGCTCAAAATAGAGAGAAATGTACATGTAGTAAAATCAAAAAGTAAAACAATTTACACAGAAGTTGCTAAATTTGAGAGAGAACTGATTTTATTTTTGTGATCATGGTGTGACCGAGTTTTTTTTTTTAAATCATGAAATTTTTTTACCTCAAATGGAGATACCAGAAAAAAAAAACACTGTAAAACATTACTTGATATTACTATACATGGTAATATTGCAACAGAAGCAAGGAAAAGGACTCTGATTTTCAATAAAAACAATTGGCTTCATTTAGCTTAGTTGTGTTGATTAATTTTCATAAACACATTTCTGGCAATTTAAACCGGTTGGCACGTGTTCAAAAATGATTTGAAATGTACAGGGCAATTAAGGATGAAAGTTCTTTTGATTGGGAAAGAATGGTCATATCTGGAACCAAATGACCAACTCTGATGCGAGTTTGGATTCAAACATTTTTTAATGCACACTGCTTGGGTTCATGCAAATACATTTAAAATAAAGTCCGAAGTTCTCCGCGTTGCAGGCAGAATCTGGGGTGTATCCCGTAAAACACAACTTTTGAGGAAAAAAATTGAAAATGTCAAAAATCCGCCAAAGTTGATAAAAAACATGATATTTGGTCAATATTTTTTGACAAAAATGAATATTTCAAAAATATAAAATCTTAACAAAACAAAATCAGCAACCCTAGTAGGCCTACTGAGGATATACACCTGTTATCGTAATATTTAAGCTTTTGAAGGAAAAATAACAAATACCCCAAACTGGTCACAAGCCTTGTATTTTGAGGCGTGCGAGTGCAAAAGCACACCATCATGCACTTAAAATAATCTTCAAGAGTGTGATTTTCAGCACACCTAAATCTAGTGAAATTATACATAATTAGATACAAAATGCACACCTACAGCACACTTGAAAATTCCGAGAAGTGCTCGTTTTAGCACACCAGGTATTTTCAAAATAAAAGGCCTGCATTTGTTTGTTTTTTATTTGAAGTTTAGAAAAGATGATTTTATTCAACTGTTTTCTTTCTTTCTTTCGTTACGTCGGTAGTACATATTTATATGCATTTCACCAACTTTGATGAACAGCCATACAAACTAGACCTGAATTGAATTTCTTTTATGCTCTGTGGTTATAATTCCTACAAATGCACTCTCTGTAAAGCTCCTCCTTGGTTCGCTGCATACAGTGTAGGCCTACGTACTTTGTGAATTATGTCAAACCGACGTATGTAAGAAAAAACATCAGGAATCGGGATATCAATCAATGATACAAGTACTTGCATTACATGCATACCCCATGAAGAAGTCAGGGGACCCACTGCTTTACGTGACTATCCGACCACAGAGCAAGTAGAAGTTTCTTGCCCAAGGAAACAAGGTCAAGGAGACGAAAACCGCCCGGCCCGGGGGCTCAAACCCACAGTCTCTGTATTACGAGACCTGAGCTCTAACCGCTTGGCCACGCTCCCCTCTACAATGGCAATACCTTTAAACCATCGTAGCCATGATCAACTCAGGTTTATCTAGCATTAAATTCCTTGTTCTAGGGAATTTCAAGCACACTCAAGTTAAGCACCACTAGGTGTTGAGCTTGGAACTTTTGCACTATATAAGGGCTCGACTGTATTCGTCATGTGAGTGCAAGAAAGTCGTATCTGCAATGGCTGCCATATGTGACTTTTATTAAGCATCTTGTTGCTAAAATGTGAAAAACTCTCAAAATTTACTTGCCATATGTCAGTGGCTCTTGAAATGGTTGTATCATTTCAAGAACCTTTGACTCAAGACTGGACATCCTACAGTGTACAATTGAAATTTTTGCAAAATGGCAGCTATTGCAGATCGACTTTCCTGCACTCACATGACGAATTATCACATGAAGATTTATGATATAATTTGCATTGCTTTTATTTTTAGGTCCAGCGTAAACCACTGCCTTCATTGTGTCATCAGTTTATTTTTCTGGCCTTGGATCATAGTCTGGATGATATTGGTAAGTTGTCTTGAATTTTACACATTATGGGAACCCTTGTATCTAGAGTTTGATATGATGGCAAAAGTCTCAAAAGCATGTAGTTTTTAAATAAAAAAAATACCAAAAAAGGGTATATTCTTTGTTCTTTAAATTTGAAATCTGTTTTTGCTCAATTCTAGTTTTGAATTTTAAAAATGGTGAAGTCACCTCTATCAGAATCCAGATTTTTAGCTAATAAGAATCCTTGACTGATATATATTGCAGATCCAAAAGGGTTCTCATAATTTGTAGGCATTTTTGAGAAAAATTAGAAAGTGTGTGGTCCCAACAGAAATTACAACACTATGGAGATTTCTAAAAGTGGACAAACCTCGTAACTTGAAAACTAAAGATCAGAATCAAATGAATTTTACCATGCATTTATTTAGTGTTCATCCATCTCACTAGACAAAAAAGAGGTGGGGTTTAAAATCACGTCAGTTAAGCTTTATTGATTGCAGAACTGATTCACATTTTGAAGACCTTGGTTTGTGGCCTATTTATCAGGAATTCCTGGTTTGTTTTGTGGCTGAATTTATGTTTTTATGTATTTTTAGCCTGATTTTCCTGTTTTTCAAAATGTTCTGTTTTTTCATGGAATTTCATTCTCATGGCTGATTTATGAGCATGATATGCCTCACAAAAATGTGCCCCAGCCCCCACCCCTCCCACTAGTTTTGTATATCTGGATTGATTGGTAAGCAAGGTAGTACTTGGTTATGTGGGAGAAACAATGACCGTTGTGAAACCAATACACACTGCTTTGATTCAAAAATGCAGGGATGTTCCTGCTAATGAAGAAAATAGCATGAGCCTTGAATCTTCTCTTTAAAACCCAATGTCCTAGCCTTAAAATTTGACCTTGAAATTCTGGATGTGGCCGATTTTGTTTTTCATGTCCACTTGTTCAAATTGGATTAAAAATGTTAACATTATTCTTTTTAATTTCTTTTACAGTGCTGCACAGAAGGCTGTTAATGTTCTCATCACATATTTTGCCTATTCTGAGCACCCTCTGTAGTTCATGCCCATTAACCTACAAGGAATTTGTGCGAGTGCTTTTGTTGCCTAATGCGCACTGGTGCGTATAATTGACCTAAGCCAATGATGTCAGACATGTGTCATACATGCGTGGAGGCACAGATGCATCTACACTGCTAACTACGGAGGGCGCTCTGAAAATAAGGATCATTCCTATTGTGCCTACAAACTGTATCGAGTTTTATTTTGACCATGGGTTGGACAACATTGAGCAGACTACATCTATTTGCACCATGCGGCAGACGACACTTATCTGCATTATGGGGCAGATGCTATCTATTTGCATCTTGGAGCAGAGGACATCCATTTGCATCATGGGGCAGACGACATCCATTTGCATCATGGGGCAGACGACATCCATTTGCATCATGGGGCAGACGACATCCATTTGCATCTTGTAGCAGACGACATTTACACCTTGATACCCACCTGCATCAGCATTGATCATCATCGCCTTGAAGAGGATCGAGCCTTCACATGGACACACGTGCCTAATCTGAAATTATGCTAAAATTTTGATGTTTTCAAATGAGTCTTACAATAAATGAGGCTGCTCTAGACTCAGTACTATCATCGGCTGAATTCAGTAATGCAACACTGACCCAAGTTCATGCTTCCCTACTGTTGCCTTCGTAGTGCAGCATGGACTTGGGTCAGTGTTGCATTCCTGTACTGTTTTTGGATGTATTTCTTGAAAGTGTTCATCAAGTTCATATTTTCATTCCAGACTCACCAAATTCTGAATTTTGTAGTATGCTTAAGGGGACTCTCAGTAGGCTCTGACACATGCTTGCATTTTGACAGTCTGCCTCTCTGCCGTTAGTCTATGATCATGTCTTTGAGGACACTTTCATTTAAAAGTACATCTGTAAACAATATATTAATCTTTAACTCTCAAAATATTTGTCTAAACCATATAAGATAAATACATTTCTAGATGTTTAATAACTTGCTCTGTATGCGATGTCAGTATTTCACCAAAATGTGTCATTTAGGCCAAGGCAAAAAAGCCCCTAAAATTTGATTATAACCTTTTTTTGCAATGCTGGACCAACATTTTTAAACAAAAATGGTATAAGGTGTTTTACTTTTTAGAAAATAGAAACAAATTGTGGGCTGCATGGTTTTCTTGCAGTTTTGAAATTGATCTGAACTTTTGAAATATTTTCCAAAATTGAATTGAAATTGATTTTTTTTTCTAGAAATGTATACTTTTGTATGGTTTTAATCATCAGATAATGGACCTTGCAAGTGAGCATGAGCGGGCAGTGCAAGTCAGCAAGCGCTCACTTGTAAGGTCCATCTAAATGGACTATAACGTATTGCTCTGTGTTTGATCAAATGTGCTAATTCACAATGATCCTATGAACAAAGCAGGGCCATACCAAGTGGGGGAGGGGGAGGGGGGCAGGGGGAAAGCAAGACGCTTGCGGGACAAATATCAAAACATCGGGACGATATTTTACTACTTGTACTGTCCTGTAAATTTTTAGTCAAAATAAGCCAATTTAAGCACAAATATCAAGGTTTTATATTGATTTTTGACTGACAATAGCAAAATTTCAGCGCGCTATGCACGCATTACAAACAAATTGACGATATATACATCGGAACGAAACATGAATTTCAGTATGGTAAATGTGTTTGGCCCCCCTTTGCTTACATGCCTTCGTATGGCCCTGGAGCAAAGCTCCGGGGGGG
>JXSR01S018315.1:0-11332 GCA_000969725.1 Ophiothrix spiculata
CACAAACAGGATGTGCTGCGACTCTGTTTATTTATAATTGATTTTATTTAAGCTTTCTTTATTAAGGGCAACTCCTTCAGTGACTGAGCACTGCTATTCTAGGAGGCCCTGATTATAATATTCACAAAATAAATCTTGATATATTATATACAAAGAAACAATTAAACAAACAAGTAATATTTACAATGGATATGAACAGCTATATATAATGTTTTGCCAGAACTTCTTTAAATTGGTAAAGTATCAAAGTTAGAGCGAATGTTTGAATCAATACTATCATTCTAGAGATGAGCTGCTCTAGCATGAAATGTTCTCATGCCAGAATTGGTTCCAGGCTCTCTTCAAGCATCCTGACAAGTACTCTTATAGGAGTTACTCTGATTTGTTATTTCTTCAAATGAAAAATAGGAGCAACTCATATTTTGAAAATCTGACTATGAGCATTTTTTTCACTAGAATTCACAGTCTTATGAAGATTAAGGAAGTGTTTGCTACAATTTATAATGATGCTTCAGTTCACTTAATTAGACTTAGGAATGCCTAAATCCAGAGTACTTCAGTTTGCCATCTGTGTAATCTTACAGCTTATCATGGCTTGATAGGCTGATTTAATTTGGTGGCAAGTATGTTGCCAAGAGTATCTGTCTCAACAACCTTCGTCCACACAGATTGGCAATTGTATTGTGATAATCTTTTCAAGTGTAGGCAACCAATTTTTAGTGTGATAAACCAACAAAATTACAGTGATATCTATCAGAGTACATTGTCACTTATCTATAGTTCTTGATCCTTCTCATTCCCCAGGGCTATTTTTCAAATACACACCATGTCTGTTAGTTGGTCACATACACATAGTCTCGCATTCATTTTTAAGTTGATGATACGTCTTATTTGTTAACCTTATTTTAGATTGAATTGGATCACAAATGAGAGTGGCCAGTTTCCAACTTCATCATTTTTGCACCTCTTTTAAAAGAATTCAAGCTGAATTAGTTGTAAAAGTGTGTATGCACAAGAGCTGCATGACTTAAACCCAGACAAAGCCATTTTGTGCTAGACATAGTATAACCACATTCTAATGATGTTTTTCTTGTGTTAGGTAATGAAATTGGAGCAATACAACAAGTGTGACTTCATCCCTTATGAGTACGTAGAAACAAGGCATATCAAGACGAGCTTCAAGAAACTGATGAAGGCATGTCTACCTAGCAATGTGATGACTGACCCTGAGATGGGCTTCAGGAAACTTGTAGAGGATTCAGAATGGCTAACACAGGTAGGGTATGGTATCTTGTAGTGGGAGCTAGGTGTGGCTTCAAAGGGTGATTAAAGCTCTTCCCATAACACACAGCAACATTTTAGTAGCCCAATAGAATGTTCACCAAGGTCGCTCCACTACTGCATTCATTTGTGTGGTAAACATGTTGAATTTCAAACTGTATTTTGGGGATGAAAAACTCTGTCGAAGTGAGATTTGTTTACATTAATATCAAGCTGTGATTATCCCCTTTCTGAAGGTCTTTTTCATTCACACTTCGACATTTTCTTTAGCAAGTTTTCAATCAGTAGTTTTATCATACCATGTGTATCAAAAAAAATCGTGCATGGATTAAAACTGATTTTGACCTTGATAAAAGCACCAAATCATAATTTTGTAGTAAAGCAAATTTAATAATAAGCTTTCAAATGCAGAAAAAATTATGGAAATCGGATGAAAAATAAAAAAGATATGACCAATTTTGTAAGTACGTCTCTTTTTCTACCATTCCAATGGGATTTACACAGTTAAGCAAGATATTACATATCACAATTACGGGTTAAAAGTACTTACAAAATTGGTCATATCTTTTTTATTTTTCATCCGATTTCTATAATTTTTTCTAAAATTATGATTTGGTGCTTTTATCAAGGTCAAAATCAGTTTTAATCCGTGCACAATTTTTTTTGATACACGTGGTATAAGTCTATGGCAGTTGTTCACTCAGTGTGTTGTTTATAAGCTGTGGAATAACAGTTTGAATTGAATGGTGGGAAGTACTTAAAACACCCTCTGGTGTGGCTTCATGCATGGTGATGTTAATGTTGATGAGACTATATTGATGGTACATCCATTATTGATTTCTGATGCATAATGCATCATTAATCTGATTGTACTTATTTATGTTTATAAGGTGTTAACATCTGATGCAAAGTCTGAAGAGAATTAATCCATACCTGCAGAGAAAACATTTTGATTTACACTTCTTTAGGTTAACCCTTGTTTCAGACTCTCAATATTGTTCAATTCTGGTACTCTCTGAGTCAAACTAAAATTCCATTTGAAATTTCGCCCAGGCAGTTCGCGGGCTCATTGCTTGGTCCAAGGGAGGAGAACAGGGGAATGGTACTCGCTCCAGGGTTGTGCTTGGGGCTTTTGTTATGACAGGTTAGTTATGTTATGGTCTGTATCTCGGTGTTGGTCAATCAAATGTGCAAATCAGTACATAATTGTTTAGACACTTCATCTTAATTAAATTTTAATATGTCCATTGATTAACTTGAAAAAAATATGGTTGAATTTTTTAGGTGCAAAGCATTATGCAGTTAGCAGGTGCCGTGGTAGATTTAATGGACCTCCAAGGTTCCTCAGTTATGATTAGTTTTGAAGATGGCTGGGATTTCACCACACAGGTAAGCATTAACCATTGTAGTAGATGTAATGTTCTGTAATGATGATTAGCTTCGTAGCTAGGATTCCACCACACAGGTCCATGGTCAGAGTTTGTAGTCCACTGCACAGTCAGTGTAGATTGCACACATAATTAGACAATTATAACTAGGCACCATCTTTTTTGAGGTCATTGTGTGAATTCTGAGGTGATTGTTTTGGACTGAGGTATTTTTGCTCCCGAAGAAAAATACCTAGATCCAAAACAATTTACAAAATTAATTCACACAATGAACGAAAAATAGATGATGCAAAGTTATTATTGTCATTAATAACCACTCTTTCAACAGCAGCGTGTATACTGATATTGGACTCTGTCATGATCATAAAAATTTAATTAGATACCTTTTCAGAGTCACTCTTTTTGCAGCACGCAGCTTACGGGATCATCACGATCCCTTCATTCAGCGTGAGTGTGAATCCCCCCTAGTCACAGCAACCGACACTCAACAGGGATGGAGGATACGAACTGCCGGCCATCTACGATGATCTGCTGTCACATGACCGCCCTAACGGGTGGTCATGTGACTAGGGGGGATTCACACTCACGCTGAATGAAGGGATTGTGATGATCCCGTAAGCTACGTGCTGCAAAAAGAATGACTCTGAAAAGGTATCTATTTCAATTTTTCACTCTTTCAACATTTATATTATAATGCCTTTTATGTGCAATTTTATGAAGAAATACTTTATTAAACTTATTTCTTACTTAAAGGTCTACTTATCCCTATTAGATAATTTTGATCAGTCAAGGCGTGATGATCATTGCATAATATGATTATCATCAAAAACTTAGCCACATGAACAGTCTTCTACCGCAGGAGCATTCTTATTATCTAAATGTTGCAAGCTGAAGCTAACTTGAAAAATAAATCCTCATGGCCTAAATGTTGAATTATAATGTCAGGCATGATTTATAAATTCATTGTACAATTCGTAGAAAATGTTAGTGTCAAATTTTGTTTGAAAGCTGGTGATATCCTAACATGAATTGTGGAAAGGTATCTCTTTCCTGACAGTTCTTTTTTATAAAATCATCAGAAAACCATGACAATGTTTTGATATGATCCTTCTATTTGATAACTCAAAATCAAGGCAAATGTTCGGTTCATAATCCAGCATTTTCTGTGTACAATTACAGTGCGTTTTTTGTAAGTCTTTTGAATGATGGTCACTGGCAGGATTTGTTTGATGTATAATATATTCTGTTTGTTCCCAATTGTACCTAATGTTTTAGGTGTCAAGTCTGTCACAGCTACTCATGGACCCCTACTATCGTACTATTGAAGGCTTCCGTGTGTTGATAGAGAAAGAATGGCTGGGGTTTGGTCATCGGTTCACTCACCGTAGCAACCAGACTGTGACCCATCAGACCAGTGGCTTTGCTCCTGTTTTCTTGCAATTCTTGGACTGTGTACACCAGGTAAATGAATATCTTAACTATCACATAATTTGTCACTGACTCATTCAATGGCAATTATGTATTCATGACTTTAATTCGCAGTGCATATAATATGATGTTTGTCAAAATGACACTGCCATTTTTGGCCATAATTTAAAAATGGTCAAAAGGTTAACATTGGGTCCTCCAATGTATTTTAAGGTCACTATTTCTACCAATTTATATTGCTTTTTTACAAGGTATTAAGAGCTGTTAGCTGGTTACATTCAACTATTGTATGCAGGACCTCCTTGCAAATCAGTGCTTGTCATTGAAGGGGCTACCCTACCTAAAGAAAGATTAAATAAAAAATAGATAAATACATTTCTACATTTTCTACATTTTCTAGGCATTTTAGACATAATGGGCAAACAAAAAAATTGTGTTTGTCAAAATCATACCTCGAGGATTGGTTTCATCGAAGTAGGCGGTAGTTAACGCAGTCGAGGCTACTGCTTTGCGGACCATCTTGTTTTTTATTCGCTATCATTATCGCTAGAATATGGATTTGTGGAAACCCAATCTTAATCAATTACTTGTCTTAGACTATTGACAGTATGTTCTACACATGAACCCATTATAATTCTCTACAAATTAGCTCATGTGAAATGGCTAAATCATTTCATTATGTTGGACAAAGTTATGTATTTAACAGATTTTTATTTTTGATATGAACTCCTCTCCAAATCAAATTGTACCTTTGACATTATGTGCTTTGTGACACATAAAATCCACTATGGTATTTGAAAATCAATATTTTGCAGTAAATATTGATAAATGTTGTGATATTGTTTTACAGGTGCTGCGTCAATTCCCGATGTCCTTTGAATACAGCCAGTATTATCTGCAGATGCTTGCTTATCACTATGTGTCCAATAGATTCCAGACATTCATGCTGGATAATGAGTGTGAACGATTTGAAGCTTGTAAGTATCTCTCTCTCAGTAAGCAATATGTTGCCAAGCTTATTTGTCTTTCCAATAAATCAAAATGATTCTAGAGACACAGATTTGTTTTTTCAATCTAAAATTTCATCATAGAATGTCCTGTGGTTCTGATTTTTTCTACACATTCAAAAATATTTTCATTGTTGTTTTTTTCTTTTAACTTGATAGTGATTCAAATTTTTGACCAAAATATATGATCCCCCCCCCCTCCTCTCAGAAAGACAATGTGAAAAAAAAAACATTTTTTGCAAATGAAATTTGGTTTCTGAAATGCTGAAGTTTTAATTTTTGGATTCTTGAAACAAGTGTCTGTTATCATTTCAAAACACACAAAACATTATCTCCACTTTAATACAATCTGTCTATTTTGTTCACATTGGTTGACTTCAAGTGGATAATTTCACATTTGCCATGTATCTGGTAGCTATTTGCACTCTCTGTTGCAACAGATGTTACCATAGCAAGTTAATTGGTTCATGCTTGACCTTTGAACCATCATCAGAACAAGCATATCATACGTTATAGCCTTCATGTATGGTTTGTTTTTCAGCCTCTCAAGTGTGTGAAGACCACAAGTCAACTAGAATAGACGAGTCTGCATCCGCTGATGGAAGCCTTGGCAGTCTGGGCAATCTTAGTAACGCCTCCAGAAAGAAGACTTGTAGATGTCTGTGGGAATATATCGATGAGATTCATCGCAAGTCACCCCTGTTCTATAATCTATTCTATGCTCAACATGTTCAGGTGAGGGAATACTCTTTTTTGATTTTTGGAAAAAAATGTAGAATGGCTTTGAGCAGATTAAAGCCATTCTTATCCAGCAGGAATACTAAACGAAATTAGAAACAATTTATACCACAGGAAATATTTTGTGAGTAGAAAGTGCTTACTTCAAAATAAAAAACAGATTAGCTGCGAGGTTAGAGTTAGGCTGCAGATCTGACTTGCCAAAATGAAAAACAGATTAGCTGCGAGGTTAGAGCTAGGCTACAGATCTGACTCGCCAAAATGAAAAACAGATTAACTGCGAGGTTAGAGCTAGGCTGCAGATCTGACTCACCAAAATGAAAAACAGATTAGCTGCGAGGTTAGAGCTAGGCTGCAGATCTGACTCGCTAAAATGAAAAACAGATTAGCTGCGAGGTTAGAGCTAGGCTGCAGATCTGACTCGCTAAAATGAAAAACAGATTAGATGCAAGGTTATGGCTAGGCTGCAGATCTGACTCGCCAAAATGAAAAACAGATTAGCTGCGAGGTTAGAGCTAGGCTGCAGATCTGACTTGCCAAAATGAAAAACAGATTAGCTGCAAGGTTTGAGCTAGGCTGCAGATCTGTGTCCAGGACTCGCCAAAATGAAAAACAGATTAGCTGCGAGGTTAGAGCTAGGCTGCAGATCTGACTCGCCAAATTGAAATACAAATTAGCTGCGAGGTTAGAGCTAGGCTGCTGATCTGACTCGCCAAAATGAAAAACAGATTAGCTGCGAGGTTAGAGCTAGGCTGCAGATCTGACTCGCCAAAATGAAAAACAGATTAGCTGCGAGGTTAGAGCTAGGCTGCAGATCTGACTCGCCAAATTGAAATACAGATTAGCTGCGAGGTTAGAGCTAGGCTGCAGATCTGACTCGCCAAAATGAAAAACAAATTAGTTGCAAGGTTTGAGCTAGGCTGCAGATCTGACTCGCCAAAATGAAAAACAAATTAGCTGCAAGGTTTGAGCTAGGCTGCAGAAAATGAAAAACAGATTAGCTGTGAGGTTAGAGCTAGGCTGCAGATCTGTGTCCAGGACTCTCCAAAATGAAAAACATAAATCCTTGACTAATCAATACTCGCAGGACTCGCCAAAATGAAACATAAATCCTTATAGCCTTGACTAATCAATACTCGTCAATAATCTGTGACAGGTCCTGAGACCCTACACCAACATCTCAAATCTCAGAATATGGGATTACTACCTCAAGGAAAACTTCTTTGGAGGTCCGTCTTATGACCGGGAGCTCTTTGAAAAGGCAACGTCAGAAGATCACGAGGCACCTCTAATGCCTAACGACAGACGGATCGTGGATGCATGCTATGATACCATCAGGGAAGTCCAGCTGGATCAACAGCGATGGCAGATTGAGGTAGGTAGTGCTTTCTCACTTTATGAATACAGGAAAATGAGATAAACGTTAATTTACAATTTAATTCATCTGCAGGCGTGTAGAAATCATGGGTAGGAACTTATGACGCGGACTTTATATTATCTCAAGTATGGGTATGTTGTTAGGGTATTTGGCGGTTGTTTGGGTCTTCTTTTTTTTCCAAAAGAATTGGTTTTTTTTTCAACATGTGAATGAATTTATTTTGCTACAAGTGTTATTGTTTTTTCCCAAGAACCATTTCCATTAATTATTTTGAATATATAATATTTTAATGCTAATTTGATGACACTCTCATTTTGAGCGAATGGTAAACTTCACTGTGAATACCTATTTGCAATTTTGAAACAAGTTCCAGTATAAGTGTGAAGGAATGCTGATATTTTAACAAACATAAAGCTTTCAAATAACCTAGTTTAAAGATATTGACATTATATATTCCATTAGCTTTAGTTTTATACTAAACATGATATATTTACAACTGAAATAAGATCTATCACACTGAACATGACATCTAAAAAGGTTATGAATTAAGGTGTCTGGTCCATGATAGATGCGACTGAAATTTTCTGGTAAAAATCAGCATGAATAATATTTTATCAATGTAATACTTGTTGCACTTGTGAAATCAATACAAGTGCGAACCAGTACGTGTGGACCAGAAACCTTAAGACGCCAATAACAAAAGTTGTGTATTTTTGGCAACATTCAGATTCTTAAATTACATGCTCTAAACTATCAGTTTCATCCAAAATAGCAGACATTCCCAACTTCCTGCTAGATATTTGATCTAATCTACCTGTCTAAAAGGTAGACTTATCATTTTCATCTAAAAACACACAGAGGTCTTAAAATTTCATTTGTAGATGATTTACACTTCATATGTTAGAAAATAACAGTCAGTTACCAGATATCAAGAAAATTTTGATCAAAACCTTTAGAAAAAGTCACAAATTTGAATTTTATTTTGCTTGTTTATCTTGGGTATGAGGCTGTTCTCTAAACATCTATTTATTGATGTTATATATCAAGAAAGAGCCAAAGATTGGTTTGTAAAACATTCCTTTCACATCATAGATTGTAGTTAAATCAAAAGAAATTTGGAGTTTGCATTGTAATGTAGAGTGAAATGTAAATAGACCTTTTTTCGAATCAAGAAGTAGGCCTAGGAAATGAAAATATATTCAATGACAAGAATTTTATCATGAGTTATATGTAGAGCAAGCAATGAATGTTTTAATAATTTGTGCAATGAAAAGGTTTTCTCATTCAGTTAAAAATACAATCATCCATTTAATGAGTTCAATCAATTAAATGGCACTTTGCATTTTTTTATCTCATGAAAATATTCATACTATTATGCTCATAGCATTTCATTATTTGCATATCATGTGATTAAAAATGACTTTTACAGGAATTACTTTATTCTATCCAATTTTAAATGAATTTTACAGGAGATTAGACAATTAGAAGATGATCTTGGCCACAACCCAAAGATGTGGAAACATAGACTAGATGTATTGGAGCATAAATTTGTGAGTCAACGGCAGAGGAGTATGGCATCCATCAAACAGGCCTTGTCACAAAGCATGATGGCACACAAGAAAACCACCATTGATATCTTAGTCAGGGTGAGTATGTTTAACATCAAATCACTCATCAGAAATGTTAAACAAATCTTGTACTTGATGCGGTATAGGCTCTCATTATGGTTAATAAAATAGCTTAATGTATTGTGCTGTATTTTGATCAACATCTTGATCTCTTGATTGAGCAATAAAATATAATTTAAAGTGCCACCATGCAAGACATTTGACTGTCAAATGCTCCTCTGAACTAAGTGGTATATCAGCACCAGCATTAAGAGAAGTTTACAGGCTTAATGTGAAGCATGCTACCCCAAGCTCTCGCAGCAATATTACATTGATTGGCACAAAAGATGATGATCATGAGTGATTTTGAAGACAAAGCATTGGACATTCGGTTACCGATGTTATGATAAAACGAAGAATGATAGCAGCATTGGCAGATTTAAGAAACACAATTCGGAGAAAAACGCGGGGGGGGTGGGGGCATGTCCCCCCCCCCCTAAATTTCACGAGGGGGGGACGGACCCCCTCAAAAAAATAAAGAAGAAAGAAAGAAAAGGAATGGAACAGGGAAATTTTCCCTTTGCTTTGATAATTTGAATGTGAAAATCAAATTTTCAGGTATTAAGTCAATTTTCTATAAAAATTTGCCATATTTGCGCAAATTTTAAGATTTTTTTTACAATTTGTAGCTGAAATTAGCCGATTTTACAAAAAAAAAATCGCGCATTACAAAATATCATAATTTTCCTCCGACCATTTTGCTCCAAAAAAAATTTGATTAAAAAAAGATTCGCCGATTTCTTGATGAGTGGCTTTTCAAATTTCCCAGAGGCACGTCCCTATCCAAACCAAATTTGAGTATTTAGTGATACAAAGCACTCTTCCTGCTCCTTGTAATCGATGTTCCACTGTATTAGACGTTTGTGTACACAATATTGATTTAGGAGGGGTGGGAGGAGGGGGATTGAAAAAGTTTTGTAACCGATAGCGTTGAAGTTTCTATCGATTACATACTCCATTTTACACAGATAGGCCCACTCTTTTTGTTGTCATTCTGTATAAAGTATAGTGTCCCAATGAGTTTTGTAGAAGATTGTAGTTTTTAATTGTTTCTCTCTTTGCCATTTTATACTGTTCCCAATCGCCAGGCCTTGCAGGTATAAAAAACTCCCGACGCGCGTTGAACAATACGCCGCCTTATGTGTGCTGCCTAAATGCACTTCTGTGAACTCTGTGCCATGTGTGATGTACTAATTTGACTATCACAAATCAACAAATGTATACTCCTATATAAGGAGAGTTGTTGAAATTCTTGTTGAATATTTCTACTATTTTTGCACTTTACAGGGGAAGAGTTCAGGAGACCCGCAACCAAAAGGTTTCCAGATCAGCCACAGGTTTGAAGCTCATAGCTACATGACACCAACAGAGTGTGACTTATGTACAAACCTGCTCTATGGTGCGGTCAAACAGGGTTGTAAAGGTGAGTGTGTGTGTGGGGGGGGGTGTTGGGTGTGTGCGGGGGTGTGTAGCTACATGACACCATCGGAGTGTGACTTATGTACAAACCTGCTGTCAAACAGGGTTGTAAAGGTGAGTGTGTGTGTGGGGGGGTGTTTGTTGTGTGTGCGGGGGTGTGTAGCTACATGACACCATCGGAGTGTGACTTATGTACAAACCTGCTATATGGTGCGGTCAAACAGGGTTGTAAAGGTGAGTGTGTGTGTGGGGGGGTGTTTGTTGTGTGTGGGGGGGGTAGTGTAGCTACATGACACCATCGGAGTGTGACTTATGTACAAACCTGCTATATGGTGCGGTCAAACGGGGTTGTAAAGGTGAGTGTGTGTGGGGGGGTGTTGGGTGTGTGCAGGGATGTGTAGCTACATGACACCATCGGAGTGTGACTTATGTACAAACCTACTATATGGTGCGGTCAAACAGGGTTGTAAAGGTGAGTGTGTGGGGGGGTGTTGGGTGTGTGCGGGGGTGTGTAGCTACATGACACCATCGGAGTGTGACTTATGTACAAACCTGCTGTATGGTGCGGTCAAACAGGGTTGTAAAGGTGAGTGTGTGTGTGCGGGGGTGTGTAGCTACATGACACCATCGGAGTGTGACTTATGTACAAACCTGCTATATGGTGCGGTCAAACAGGGTTGTAAAGGTGAGTGTGTGTGTGGGGGGGGTGTTGGGTGTGTGCGGGGGTGTGTAGCTACATGACACCATCGGAGTGTGACTTATGTACAAACCTGCTATATGGTGCAGTCAAACAGGGTTGTAAAGGTGAGTGTGTGTGTGGGGGGGGTGTTGGGTGTGTGCGGGGGTGTGTAGCTACATGACACCATCGGAGTGTGACTTATGTACAAACCTACTATATGGTGCGGTCAAACAGGGTTGTAAAGGTGAGTGTGGGGGGGTGTTGGGTGTGTGCGGGGGTGTGTAGCTACATGACACCATCGGAGTGTGACTTATGTACAAACCTGCTATATGGTGCGGTCAAACAGG